>OX578155.1:41478681-41481181 GCA_951213105.1 Amaurobius ferox
TTCCCCCTAAAGTTGTCTCATTGCGAGTAATGCCATAACCGTTTCTTATGTACCTGTATGAAAGCATACTTTAGCCCTAATACTTTTGGAGTTATTTAATGGGCCATGACTTTCTTTAACACACTGCATACAGCAAGGAATATGAAAATCGTAGAAGGTCGTCTCCCCACAACTGATCAACGTCGCTATTTCAGTAGCGAGATGAAGAAGATCGCGTACCAGGATTTGCCCATTCGGGGAATTGTGTTACATTCCGTGGCGCAGAAAAAGAGTTCTTCTGAAAAAGAGTCTGTGTAGGTGGGTTGCACAGAATGCGCGGAATCTCGAGTTCGCTGTCATTAACGTAATCACAGACGAGGAGGGACTGCTTTTGTGGACCTGGCAAATGAGGCTCAGGCCTCAGGAGAACAAAACTTTTAAGGATTTATAAAATTAAATATTTAAAATGTAAAGTTCCACTCGAATGACTCTTGCATTCATATCCTATATTGTTTAGATCTACTTTAATTGTTATCTATATCATAAGGGGGGAAATTGTGTATATTTTTACCAATTTTAGTTAATAAATGACTTTTTTTCTGAATTTCATGAAAAATCTCATAATTATGGTGGCAAGGCGTCTACCAACAAGAATAGAATCGAATCCAGAGCAGTCGTTTTTACACTACGACTAAATACACTTCTACACCCCTACACAGACGAGTCGTTTGCATCTTCGGCCTAATTTTCATACCGATCAAGGAGCATATCTGGAGGCTTAATTTGATATTTACATATCCCCATCGTAGGCATTGGAAGCTTCATTTGACATTTGCATATCCCCATCGGAGGCTTCATTTGATATTTGCATATCCCCATCGGAGGCATTGGAGGCTTCATTTGATATTTGCATATCCCCATTGGACGCTTTATTTGATATTTGCATATTTGCATATCCCCATCAATGACAACAATAAGTTTCAATCAACAAAATCCACGGATGCTTCCGCTATTTTAGATTTTGTGTCAATTATTTTACTTTTGGAAGGCAGTGTATATATATATATATATATATATATATATATATATATATATGACTGACATTATTTCTATCCTTTTATTGGCGAGTTTTAGTTCCCAACTTCTCCGCCAACTCATCTCCACCAGGGACGCTGAAAGTACTTTCATTTGATCAGACAGAATTGATAGACTTAAGGTATAGACTTGGAAACAATTTTTACTGAAGTCGTTAGGGGTGCTTAAGGATTTTCTCAGGAACCTGAATAGATTGTTGTTATTTTCCCTATATGTATAGTATAATGAACAGAGAAAATATTGTAACGGGGTTGTTTATGTAATGTACTATTATATATAACTGTGCTGTTATATATAATTAATGTATTGGGAAAATATCAAACGTCTTTAAGATGATGTCTGCTTATATACACTCTTTTACAAAAAAAAAAAAAAAAAGCGGAAACCCTCTAAAAAATATTCCGATCATCTTGAAATTTCGCATGCAAATCCCTATATACCAAGTATGCAAATGATTAAATTTGCAAGGCCAATGAATGTTAACTTTGGTCATAGCGCGCTTTTCTACAGCGCAACTAGCATCCTATAAAACAGGTTAAAAATGTGGATGTTTTATCTTTTCTCGTTATCGGCGTTACAGTTCCTTGGAGACACAACCAATAATGCTGTTACGACGTTTCCGAAAACCTTATAAGCAATTAGACGAGATCGAATGTGGTCGTATAGTCGGGATGCGTGAAGCTGGCTGGTCATCCACTCGTGGTCCATACCACTCGTGGTACACTTCCACCTCTCACGGCGCTTGGCTCACTCTTAGAAATTTCTGTAAATTCTTGCCGAAGTACCGTTTTCTTACAACAATAGTGCGTTTTCTCACGGGTCAATTCCGCAGTTGGGTAAAACGGGAGGATCCGTTATTCTTCCGGTCGAAAACAGTAAGATGCCCGAATCAGACCGCATTTTTACATCCCCTCATTTTATTCTGTAATTTTAAGAACATGGCCGTAAAAGAGGGAGCCGGGTTTGCAGCATGGCGAATTTATCGCTACATTTGAAGTATTTTTCGTGCGCTAAAAATTATTTTGTTCTGGCTCATGACAGAAAATATGTGTGATGGTTCTTGTAAGAAACACTTCTGTCTGAATATCTAACATCTTCTAATTAAGAACATTTCTCAATTTCTCGTGACATGCATTGAATCGCAATTGGTTGAATAGGATTTTTTACCAAATGATCCAAAGAAAATATGTTGTGCCAATAATAATACATTGAATCACAAAAGTATCTTAATTTCCTATAAATATTGATTTGCTGGCAGACAAGACAAAAAAATAATAAAAAATAAATCAAAAGCAAAGGATGACACGCTTAAATTCACAAGTAGACATTAAAAAATATTAATCATTATAGCAAACAGTTTCTGTATAAAAAATTAGACAGTAGATTTATAAAATATACTGTAAATTCTTGTATATATAATACAAGC
>OX578155.1:42981181-43098681 GCA_951213105.1 Amaurobius ferox
CAATTCAATGCCAAGAACACTGTCTCCTGAATATTGTACCTAATTATTTCGCTGTGAAAAAAAAAAATATGATGTGGGTAGCACATGACTTTCCCTGCAGACTTATATCCAAGTTCTCTTTATTTTAATTATATTTAATTCACTTTTAATTCAATTTTCGTTCTCATTTGTTAATTGGACTTATTTTCATAGGTGGCGTAGAGAAAATACGAAAAAACTGAAATATCTCGAGAACGGCTAGTCCTGGTGTAATGGGGTTGGTCTTATTCTTTTCTTTGTTGCAATTTACGTGTAAAACAAGCATTTGATGGATATATTTGAGCATACGTAGTTTTTTATTTTAGATTTTGACGGCTTTTGTGGGCCATTTTGCAAAAAAGCCAGGCTATTTTTTTCGAATCGTACTAAAATCTAATCAGCACCAAAGTAACTCACAAGCGATTTATCTACCGAAATGATTGAAATTCAGTCCATTAGTTTGTTAGCTAGAGTGAATACAGGCTTTTGCGGGCAATTTCGTAAAAAAGGCGGGTTCTGTTATCCCGAATCGTACCCAAAACTAATCAGCACCAGATTCGCCCACAAATGACTTACCTACCAAATTTTATGAAATTCGGTCAATTAATTTTTTAGTTAGAGTGGATATAAAATCTGTACAGACATACAGACAGACAGACACACAGACACACACACAGACGTCACGCTAAAAATAGTTGTTTCGTATTCTAGAGGTCTCGAAACGCGTAGATCCGTCGAAAACTTGAGTTGCAATTTTCGGCATGATTCCAATACTTTCCCTATACATTACCATGTATTGGAGGGGAAGTAATAAAGTTGTCCAATAGCTCTCTGCTAGGATTTTGTTTTGAACTGTACGAGAAAAACGGTTAGTGTAGTTGCACAGCACCGACGTAACTTCATGCACACTTCATTAATTAACGAATCACGGCACCAAGGATTGTGGAGTCTTTTTTCTTTCTCTTTCTGCATTTTGATTATTTTAGTTATGTGGAAAGCGTCAATGGTACATTCCTACCTGAATGGAATCGTACTTGACGCTAAAATAGGGGATTTCATACCTTTTTTTGGCTGACTTTTTTATAACTTGACGAATTTTTTTTTTTTACAATACAGTTGGTTTTGTTTAGAGACATAAATCATTAACCAGTTACTGATCCACCACAAGGTGCAGAAAAAATAGATGAACAATGGATATTACTATGAACAGTCAAATATTTCGATTCATTAGTTCGATACAGAAAGGGAATTATATTATAAACGACATAGAATTTGATGTTGACATCTACTGACATAAGGACCCAAAGGAGCAGAAGGAACAAAAAATTTTTATGTATTTCAATCCATGCAAATTATTAACAAATGAGTAAGTGCATATTTATATTTGTACTGCAAGAGTTGATTAGGAAAATCCATATAGCTACAATATTAATATATAATAATTACAATTAATTTTAATATAAGCGTTAACTAGTAGCGAAGCTGCGAATTAATCGAAAAAAATTCTGAAAGTAAATACTGGTTAAAACTTAATATTAACTTTTAACTACGTATCGGTTGATTTTGATTCGATAACGTGTAATAATGAACGGCCGCAATAATACAAATGTACCCTATAAATACTATTGTCTGAATTTTTTTTTCAAATTTAAATATTTTTAAATTAAATATGTAAATAAATTGATAATCTGTATAACCCCAAATTTAGCTAAATTAAAAATTCTTTAAAACGAGGTAAGTAATTTATGAAAAAAATCTCATAAAGCAATTTTTTGTGCGTAATTTGGATATGCTGGGTGAAATTTCATATCCCTACTTAAATTTTAATATTTTTATCGAGGGGGCTGAGTTTACCTCTTAGGGGGGGGGACTTAGCTCTCTAGGCCCCTATCTTGCTACGGTCTTGGAGGGATAGTACATTTTATTCTTCATTCTATCATTTTCTTCATTCTGATATTTTGAGCTCTTGTGGGTAGCATTGTTCGTATTGTTTACCTTATTTATTTCTTTTTGGACTAGACTGGTCTTGTCCGGATATCGTTTTTGTATCTCAGCACATGTCAATCTTCTGTGTATCCGGCCCGAGATTTTGATGCTCAGCCCTACGAGCGAGCCCCCGGATCTGGGCTGCGGAAAAAAAATTCCTGTGTATTTTCTCGTTTCCTATTATCTTGAATGTTCTTCTTGCTGCTTTTTGTTTGGCTCTCTCTTAATCCATGTCTTGGGTATATAATTTCCCTTTGTAACTTCTTTTACATCCATTCCTCTTTTGGACTTCGGGTTTGTTGGTTCACTTGCACTGACGAAGACGATCCAACATATCCTCGAAACAGCCGTATGTTGCATTATCATTTTATTTGTGCCTATACACGTTGTACAGAATTTTCCTTAATATTAATAACTAATTTGGGAGGATATGCGTTATTAGTTGCAGTATTTAATAATTCTATAAAAAGTACTAGTTCATAATTATCATAACAAATTTCAATATTTATGTCTCTGTATACAGGGTGATTAGAAAAGATGAGCTAAATATTACGAAGTGGTAATATACACTAAACCAAACATTTTTCGTCATAGTTTACCGGGTTGGAAATGAAAAGTAAAGGCGCCAGTGGGCGCTTAATGGTGAAATCTACGAGGTGAGGCGAAAACACAAGAATGACTTAGATGTTATAAAATGACATTTAATAAACAATAACTACAGTAATGGCTTAAAAGAGCGGCCGTCAACCTGAATGCATCTTTCACAGCGGCGATGAAGGATTAGCGAACTCCCTCGAACAGACCAGGCATGTCGCGCACTTCGTCAGCAGCGGCCGAAATTATGGCGAAGAGTTCCTCTTCAGATTAAAGGGGAGTGTCATAGATGAAGCTCTTGAGATATCGCCACAAAAAGAAGTCAAAACATGACAGATCGGGGGGGGGGGGGTTACGATATGAGAACCACTTTGCCCAATCTATTGGCTCGGAAATGTGACGTCCAGATAGTTCCTCACCTCTCATCCAAAATGGGCTGGTGCTCCATCGTGCTGGAACCACATACGCTGCTGGATGTCTGTTGGAACATCCTCCTGCAATTCTGGCAAGACCTCCTGCAGGAAAATACGGTGCATGTTGTTGTTGTTGCTTATCCTCCAGTGTCTGACGAAGTCAGACGAGATCCATAAGTCCGTTGACTCTCTGAAAATAGAGCACAAGGAGTGAATTGCGATAGATATCCTCCTTGAAGAGACCCATGCAATCCATTATATGCTCTGCAGAAGCCTGATGGTCGTGGCACTTGCTGCAGGCTGCAAAGACCTTCCAGCCCTCATTGAAAGAGAGGTACTTCTTGTGACCGCTAGCTAGTCTAGAAAGTACAGTCTGGGAGCCTCTGTCACACGGGAGGTCTAGAGTCAATCCCGGCATTTTACCCATGTACCAATGATGGGTGGCGGGCTATCTCCAGTCCACCAAAATTTTTGACTTTTCCCAAGAATATAATTCCAGAAAAGTCAAGGCGGAAGATAAAGGGGTGGAGAGACTGCAGCGCTCCTTAGCAATTTTATCCGTCACCTCATTACCATAAATGTCCACATGAGAGGGAATCCACTGAAAGTGGACATCATGATTTAATGAGTTCAATTTTAGCTTAAGCAGGATAGAGATACTGGTCCTGTCACCTGCAAGTATCCAATTATTAAGGTGGTGGAGGGAGCTGCGGCTATCAGATAAAATCCATAAGTCGCCCTAATCCTTCTCTGAGAGGATAGCCTCCAGTCCCAGATCTATTGCCATCAATTCACTTCTGAAGACTGAGCAGAAATTAGGATTACGATGACAAAGAGTCAATTGTTGTCAAATACGGTACATTCTGACATCAAGTCATTTCGGTATAAGATACGACCCTATTAGGTGGTTGCCGATGATTCCTGCCCACTTTATGACGGAGAATCGTCACTGATGCGCACGGTTTCATTCGTGAAAAGCACTGTCGCCGGAAAATCTGACTCACGCTGTTCCAGGAACCATCGGCCGAACTCCAGGCGACGAGGATAATCCGCGGGCCGCGGCAGTCATTGCATGGATTCGCTGGAGGTGGTATGGGTTAAAATCCCAAGCCTTACGACTAACCCTAAGGGCATATAGCAGCTAAATGTGTGGACGGGAAGGAAGCCAGCTGAATCCGACTTCCATGGTCAGCGACACTAGACTGTACTAATTTATTGAAAATATAAATGGTTATACAACTACAGAAAAATATTCATAAGGAGGAAAATGACCAAAAGTCGAAAAGCAACCGAAGGAACTTCGAAAATAAATTAAAGAAAAAAGACAAAAACCTTAAAACAATAAATAAAGACTTCAAGAAAAAAATTAGAAGCAGAAAGGTGGAGAAAAGGGGGATGCATCAATAACTAAAAGTTAAAAAATCTGATGTGGGCAGCACATGACTTTCCCTGCAGACTTATATCCACATTCTCTTTATTTTAATTAAATTTATTTCGCTTTTAATTCAATTTTCTTTCTCATTCGGTAACCGAACTTATTTTCAAAGGTGGCGTAGAGAAAATAAGAAAAACTAAAATATCTCGAGAACGGCTAGACCTAGTGTAATGGGGTTGGTCTTATTCTTCTCTTCGTTAAACATTATGTATTAAACAAGCATTTAATGGATAAATTTGAGCATACGTAGTTCTTTAGTTTAGATTTTGTCGATTTTTGCGGGCCATTTTGCAAAAAAAGGCGGGTTATTTTTTTCCGAATCGTACCAAAATCTAATCAGCACCAGGGTGACCCACAAGTGACTGAATTTTGAAACATCTACTGAATTTTGTAAAATTTGGTCCATTAGTTTTTCAGTTAGAGTGGATAGAAACTTTTGCAGGCCATTTCGCAAAGAAAGGCGGGTTCTTTTTTCTCGAATCCTACCCAAAACTAATCAGCACTAGACTCGCCCACAAGTGACTTACCTACCAAATTTTGTGAAATTCGGTCCATTAGTTTTTTAATTAGAGTGGATACAAAATCTGCACAGACAGACACACACATACACAGACGTCACGCTAAAAATAGTTTTTTCGTATTCTAGAGGTCTCGAAACGTGAAGATCCGTCGAAAACTCGAGTTGCGATTTTCGGCATGATTCCAATACTTTCCCTATACTTTTCCATGTATTGCAGGGAAAGTAAAATTACTTAAACACAATGCAAAGTACATGAATTTTGATATAATACATGAAATTAATAGATGATAAAATGAATAAGAGAAATCACGAAAATTGGCAACAGAAACAATATAAATGATTTAAATGGTTACAATTATTTTTGAAGTTTTTTAATACGTAAAAGACCTTTTTGTAGAGCAAAACAGGCAGATTTATCAAATGAGTCATGATCTGTCTTGCAATTTAAATTTTTGTCTGCATTATTTGCGGCATAACAGTTTGTACATTTTAGAACATTAAATGCCTTTATAAGAATGACATTAATTTAGAATAAACATTAATTTAGAACATGCCTTTATAAGAATGGAATTTACTGGAGCATTTACTGCATTTCCCCGTGAGGGAAGGATAATAAGCCGCAATATGATTAAAAGCTTGGCAGTTGTAACATCTTTTGAAGGTAATGCATTTTGGATAGCAAAATAAAAGAAATGGTGATACGATTTTTACTTTCCCTGCAATACATGGTAATGTATAGGGAAAGTATTGGAATCATGCCGAGAATCGCAACTCGAGTTTTCGACGGATCTACATGTTTCAAGATCTCTAGAATATGAAAAAACTAATTTCAGCGTGACGTCTGTGTGTGTGTGTGTGTCTGTCTGTCTGTGCAGATTTTATATCCACTCTAACTAAAAAACTAATGGACCGCATTTCACAAAATTTGGTAGGTAAGTCACTTGTTGGCGAATCTAGTGCTGATTAATTTTGGGTACGATTCGGGATAAAAAAAACCCCGCCTTTTTTACGAAATGGCTCGCAGAAGTTTGTATCTATTCCAGCTGAAAAACTAATGGACCAAATTTCACAAAATTCGGTAGATAAGTCACTTGTGGGTCACCTTGGTGCTGACTAGATTTTGGTTGGATTTGGAAAAAATAATCTGCCTATTTTTGCAAAATGACCAGCAAAAATCGCCAAAATCTAAAATAAAAAACTACGTATGGCCAAATATATCCATTAAATGTTTGCTTATAACGTAATTTACGAAGAAAAGAATAAGACCAACCCCATTACACTAGGACTAGCCGTTCTTGAGATATTTTACTTTTTCCGTATTTTCTCTACGCCACCTTTGAAAATAAGTCCAGTTATCAAATGAGAACGAAAATTGAATTAAAAGTTAATTAAATTTAATTAAAATTAAGAGAACGTGGATATAAGTCTGCAGGGAAAGTCATGTACTGCTCCACAGCAGATTTTTTAGTATCAATCGCTAAGTTGTAAATGCACAAATCCACAAGAATAACCCAATTGCCATTTCCAAATCTGTTAGTAAATTCTCTGGTGAAGGTAATATCTGTATCTTTAATTGTAGAAACATTTTTTATAATAAGATTTCTAACATCCTCTGCCCCTCATGTGGAGGAAAGGTTTAAAATAATCAAAAGTCTCTTGGATAGTTTTAAGTTTGCGGAGCCGCCGCTTCCCAACAAATAAGCGCCCTGTAACGCCTTTACCTTTCATTTCAGACAATGCAAACTATGATGAAAAATGCTTGGTTTGGTGTATACTACCACCTCATAAAGTTTGGACCATTTTTTAAAATCACCCTGTATATACAGGGTGTCCCAAAAAGATTGAAACGGGCTTTAATTCTTTACCTGTTGGAGATAAGTGGGCAATGTCAATTGCAAAAATGTTGAAAGTAAAGTAGAAAATAAGACTACGTTAATGAAATAGTCCTCCCATTCATTTTCAAAAAGTTACACTTTTTGAATTTTTATACGACCCCCGTTAGACAAATTTGGTCAATCAGTAAATTTTATTTTTAATGCAACAAGATCATTAAAAATCCCCGCATATCTGTATCTTTAAAATTAACTGAATTATGATTAAGGGGAAAATCGGACATGCCGCTTTTCCGTACCATGTGAAAAGCTGTTTCTTCAGTGAAAATAGGGATCATAAGCAAATTGACGATGGAAATTGTTTAGATCAAAAATACGTTAATATGGGTCGATATACGTTATTAATATGTGTCAATATACGTTAATATGGGTTAATATACGTTAATATGGGTGAATTTTTTTATCACAAATGCATCTAAATAAAGCATTACACAGACAGAGATCATATAAAGCAGTGGTACTCACTACGCGGTTGGGAATCCTATGTATTATCATCCAGTTTTATTTTTTTTTGTGATATGTCACAAATTTACATTTGTAATTTGATATATAGTCCTCATTCACGATGTTCAATTTTCAATTAAATATAACTCGCTGAATTTTAAAGATACAGATGTGCGGTTTTTTTTAATGATCTTGTTACATTAAAAATAAAATTTTTCTCTTTGACCAAATTTGTCTAAGAAGGTCGTATAAAAATTTAAAAAGTGTAACTTTTTGAAAATTAATGGGAGGACTATTTCATTAACGTAGTCTTATTTCCTACCTTACTTTCAACATTTTTGCAGTTTACAATGCCCACTTATCTCCAACAGGTAAAGAATTAAAGCGCGTTTCAATCTTTTTGGGACAGTCCCAAAGTGTTTAACGTTCAAGTAAGAAGAAGGGTTAAGTTACAAAAGTTGAAGTAAGGAAATCTGCAAATGTGTCCCATATATATATGTATAATGTATATACAGGGTGTCCCAAAAGTATTGACCTCGGCTTTTAATCCTTAAATATTGATCATAGACATATATAATAAATTACAAAGTTGCGTAAAAAAGGTACAGAATTTTATGAAATCGATAAAAATTTTCAGGGGATTAAATTTGAAGAAATACAAAATTTAAATTTTTATACGGCCCCCGTACAAAAACATTTCCAATAAGTAAAATGTCCCCCATACACTAATAAGGTGATGTACAAAATTTCAGCATTTTATCAAAAAAAGTCCCAGAGATATGTCTAAACAAATTTGGGGGCTGAGCTTGGTGACATTGTTCGCGAAGTTAAGGGAGTTGTGAGCGCCAGCTAATAATGATACGTCGCTAGCAATGGACAGATAACAATAGATGGCGAATTCCAGGGGTTTCACGAGCTTCAGTTAGCATGCGCCACGTAGGCAATCGTCCGGCCATTCATCTTGCTGCTCTAAGTCCTTGGACGAGCCGAATGGTCTGGGCTTTCGACGTAAGCAATGTGCGCCGTCCGAATTGAATGAAAAGCGGGCTCTAGGGCTAGTGAATGTAAGTTAAAAAGGGCCCAACTTATGCATTACGCCTGCGTAGCAGGTGGCACGAAATTTCTCGCGAAGCGAGTTTAGCGAACGTCAGTTCCTGCGAATCCAGTTACGGGGGTGAATGAGCGCAGCCAATGGCGGGCTAAGTCCCGGGATTCTGCGAGCGTCAGTTAGCGTCAGCGATTAGGAGGCGAAGCCTTCCGATTAGTGAACTGAGATACGGGGTTAATTAGCGGCAGCCAATGGACGGCGGATCCCCAGAATTCTGCGAGCGTCAACGAACAAGAGACACAGGCGGTCCTATGCGCCGTCCAGATTGGAAGAGCTAGCGAAGCGTGTTCCAGGGCTGGTGAATTTCAGTTAACAATGACGAAATCCATTTGCGTATTATGCCTGAGTAGCAGGCGGCACATAAGTGCTCGCGAAGCGAGTTCTAGGGATTGGAGAGCGTAGCGAGCAGGGGGCGGAGGAGCCCCTTAGTATAAATATACACTAGAAGGTATGCCCTTCCGACAGATTGGTGGTAGGGGAAGGAGGGTACGGTCCTTGTGGATGCCTCCCCCACTGAGTTCCTGTCTAAATTTGGTGGCCCTTCCCGGCCGTCCAAACAGATACCTTATACCTTTCTGGTAGGTCGGACGGTCTGGGTCGAAGAAGAAGAAGGTATGCCCGTCACATGACGGAATTCAAAATTTGCAAAATATTACCTCCCGTTTGACGTCATTTTTATGAATTTGGCGACATTCGCGACTTCCCGAAACATTCTTTGCCAAATTTGTTGCCAAACTTCAAGGACGGATGAACGGAGAAATGGTTTTATATTCTTATATTAGATTTTTATATTCATTTCAAGATATTGAATTTTCATACATATGGTGACATTTTCGATAATTTTGGAGATATTTTGTTCAATTTTAAGACACTTTAAACTCGCCAAAATTATCGCCATGGGGGACAATTGAACTGACAGCCAAAAGCTGCCAAAACATCATTACAATACTAACCCCTATAAAAACACAATTTATTTATTGATTTAGCGTTATTTTTATCGATTTGGCGACATTTTCATCCATTTCGCATACATTTAAATAAAAGTCGCAAAGTTGACGATATCTCGCCAAATTCGCACTTAAAATTCAACGCCAAGTGCTACCAATAGATAGAGATAGATAAACAGACAGATAAGTCAAGGTGTTTACATAATCAATATATATATATTTAATTATTTATTTATTTATATATATATGTGTGTGTGTATGTGCGCGTGCGTGTGCGTGTGTGCGTGCGTGTGTGCGTGCGTGTGCGTGTGTGCGTGCGTGTGTACAGAGAGAGAGAGAATACATTATCGGAATGAACTTGCTAAACATAGCATATAAAATCATCCTAAACCAACAAAAACAAAAATTGTGCCCTTATCTAGGTAATATTAGAAAATCTAGATAATATTAGATTGCTTTGAGAGTATTTCAGTACAGTTGAACGTTCCAATAAGATATTCAAAAATTAATTTAGGAAGCTTTTAATTTGCTTCCTTATTTAATTATTTATACCCGAGCGTCATCAAATAAATGTTTAGATATCTAGATAAACTTCAGCGCAGGTCGAAGAGCAACTAATGGGCGCTAAATTTTATACTAATAAGTGAATATATATAATATAGCAAATCACATAAGGAATACGCTTTTTTCAAGTCGAGCAAAATATTCAAAACCATATTTTGAAACCCCGAAAATAGGATTGTGAGTCTTTGGAGATGTCGGTCTACCCCGAAATGATCTCAGAGAACGATTGTATCCTAGCTGAGGATGGATGTATTGCAGGCTATAGAAAAAGTCACGATATTGCTTTTCTCACTTCGGTACACCATCGCGGTATTGCCATGAGTCACACATGAGATTCCTGCCTCTGAATATCCGGATTCATAGTAAACTCATGAATATTAAATGAGATGCATTCAGATTTGAAATGTGGATGAATTTGTAACATTCGCTGTTTCCCATTATCTGTCTGTTGATTTTACTTTCCCTGCAATACATGGTAATGTATAGCGAAAGTATTGGAATCATGTCGAAAATCGCAACTCGAGTTTTCGACGGATCTACGTTTCGAGACCTCTAGAATACGAAAAAATTATTTTTAGCGTGACGTCTGTGTGTGTGTGTCTGTCTGTCTGTCTGTGCAGATTTTATATCCACTCTAACTAAAAAACTAATGGACCGCATTTCACAAAATTTGGTAGGTAAGTCACTTGTGGGCGAATCTAGTGCTGATTAATTTTGGGTACGATTCGGGATAAAAGAACCCACCTTTTTCTTTAAATGGCCCGCAAAAGCTTGTATCCACTCTAGCTGAAAAACTAATAGACCGAATTAACCAAAATTTGGTATGTAAGTCAGTTGTGGGATACTCTGGTGCTGATTAGATTTTGGTATGATTCGGAAAAAAGAACCTGCCTTTTTTTGCAAAATGGCCCGCAAAAATCGCAAAAATCTAAAATAAAAATCTACGTATGCTCAAATATATCCATGAAATGCATGTTTAATTCGTAAATTTTAACAAAGAAAAGAATAGCCCATTACACTAGGACTAGCCGTTCTCGAGATATTTTAGTTTTTTCGTATTTTCTCTACGCCACCTTTGAAAAGAAGTCCAGGTATCAAATGAGAACGAAAATGGAATTAAAAGTGAAGTAAATGTAACTAAAATAAAGAGAACGTGAATATAAGTCTGCAGGGAAAGTTATGTGCTGCCCACATCAGATTTTTTATTTTGGGGAAACGGAATGGACACAGGAATTTTTTCTAAATGTCGTAATATCATTACATTTATACACCTAAAATTAGGAAACAATGGCATATTCAAACGGGGCGTGAGAAATTATATCTACTTTAAATATTAGTACTAAAGATCCGATGTGGGCAGCACATGACTTTCACTGAAGACTTATATCCATGTTCTCTTTATTTTAATTAAATGTAATTCACTTTTATTTCAATTTGCGTTCTCATTTGGTAACTGGACTTATTTTCAAAGGTGACGTTGAGAAACTACAAAAACACTGAAATATTTCGAGAATGGCTAGTTCTAGTGTAATAAGGTTGATCTTATTCTTTTCTTCGTTAAAAATTACGTATAAAACAAACATTTAATGTATATATTTCAGCAGATATAGTTTTTTTTTTTAGATTTTGACGACTTTTGCGGGCCATTTTGCAAAAAAAGGCAGGTTATTTTTTTCCGAATCATACCAAAATCTAATCAGCACCAGGGTGACCCACAAGTGACTTATCTGCCGAATTTTGTGAAATTCGGTCTATTAGTTTTTTGGCTAGATTGGATACAAGCTTTTGCAGGCCATTTCGCAAAAAAAGGCGAATTCTTTTATCCCGAATCGTGCTCAAAACTAATCAGCACCAGACTCGCCCACAAGTGACTTACCTACCGAATTTTATGAAATTCGGTCCATCAGTTTTTGAGTTAGAGTGGATACAATATCTGCACAGAGAGACACACACACAGACACACACACAGACGTCACGCTAAAAATAGTTTTTTCGTATTATAGAGGTCTCGAAACGTGTAGATCCGTCGAAAACTCGAGTTCCGATTTTCGGCATGATTCCAATACTTTCCCTATACATTACCATGTATTGCAGGGAAAGTAAAAAATCTGATGTGGGCAGCACATGACTTCCCCTGCAGACTTATATTCACGTTCTCTTTATTTTAATTACATTTTATTCACTTTTAATTCAATTTTCGTTCTCATTTGATAACTGGACTTATTTTCAAAGGTGGCGTAGAGAAAATACGAAAAAACTAATATATCTCGAGAACGGCTAGTCCTAGTGTAATGGGGTTGGTCTTATTCTTTTCTTCGTTAAAAATTACGTATTAAACAAGCATTTCATGGATATATTTGAGCATACGTAGTTTTTTATTTTAGATTTCGGCGATTTTTGCGGGCCATTTTGTTAAAAAAGGCAGGTTATGTTTTTCTGAATCATACCAAAATCTAATCAGCACCAGGGTGACCTATACGTGACTCATCTACCGAATTTTGTGAAATTCGGTCCATTCAGCTACAGTGGATACAAGCTTTTGCGGGCCATTTCACAAAAAAAGGCGGGTTCTTTTATTCCGAATCGTACCCAAAACTAATCAGCACCAGCCCCGGCCACAAGTGACTTACCAACAAAATTTTGTGAAATTCGGTCCATTAGTTTTTTAGTTAGAGTGGATACAAAATCTGCACAGACACACAGACAGACAGACACACAGACACACAGACAGACACACAGACACACACACAGACGTCACGCTAAAAATAGTTTTTTCGTATTTTAGAGGTCTCGAAACGTGTAGATCCATCGAAAACTCGAGTTGCGATTTTCGGCATGATTCCAATACTTTCCCTATACATTACCATGTAATGCAGGGAAAGTAAAAATTAATATTAATGGCAATATAATATTTGAAAACATCGTAAATACATCGTAAATCCAAAATTAAACTGATATACTAGTTAGAAAGGTATATAACAACTATCTTCTACGGATCGATAAGAAGCGTGACCACACTCTGCAGAGGAAGAGCATGCAATTCGCCCCTGTAGCTCAACGGTAGAGCATTCACTATAGTAACTTTGCATTCACTGGTCATTTCGAAGATCCAGAGTTCGATTCCCAGTTGGGGCAGCAAGGTTCATTACAACCTCCTCGAGTCAAGTTGGAAATTGAAGGTGATACATGTGATGATAAGTCTTATAATAGAGCATGGACAAGAGTGTAAATAAACAGCCGGCGTAGAAGAATGCTCTGAAATGTAAGGGCATAATTTGATATCGTAGCGGGTAATGCTAAACTGAAGATGACGGCAAATAAAAATTGAAACTAAACCCATTGAACACAGAAATTTATTTTTGTGGTGAATATATTTAGAATATATTTAGAATACTTGAATAACAATATGTGTTTAAAGATTTTTGCTGTAGTCCGCGTTAAGTAATTTAAGTGAATGTACACTACTAGTCATTTTTACTGTAGTCACTAGCTATAGTTCTAAAGATGTATACATTTACCAGAAAATTCTGCACTGTATATGCTAGTAAGAAGGGAAAGGTATATAACGAATTTTCTAAAAAAACTTTCTAAGGTAGCCGTTTTTAATGCAGAAATAATGAAAATTTTTATACTGCTAAGCATACGCTTTAAGTTGTTCTAACATAAGTTTATTGCTTAAAGTATAATTTTGAAATAAAAATCAATTTCACGATAATAATATGGGGTATAAGTGATCATAGTTCACATGTTCTTTATATGCTGTGTTTACACTGACCCCGTCAGTATTGCTTAGTTTAAAAATCTAAAAACAATAGCTTATATTAATTTATATCTTCAATTTATTTTTTTAAGATATATTAACATACTCTATTTACTCCTTGTGTGAAGTTAACAAAATGAAAATTCTTTAGCATAATTTTATTTGCCAAATGATAACATTTTACAGAACTTATGATATTTTTCACTCCAAAATTAATTAGTGGGGAAACTCTAATTGGCGCCTCAAAATCGAAAAACATGATGAGGCACAATTCCATAGGTTCCCCCAAAATAATAAAGCATCTGGATGGTGCTATCAAATGCAAATTTAAAAAATAAATCCCATTTCTAAAAAGTAAGTCTAAAAAAATTTAAATGTTTACATGTGACCGATTTTTCAAACCTTCCAACTAAGTTGAAAAGTGTTTGTGACTGGTCATTCTGTCTGTCTGTCTGTTCGCACTATAACCCTTGTAAAAATAACTTTATCAAAATTTAATTTTAATATGTTATTGAGGCGGTATGTGGGACATATGGGGATAAAAATAAATTATATCACCTAAATAGTTTCGAATTTAACCCGGGTCGAAAAATTAAATACATTACACCCTATGGGACTTAATTTATCAAACATTTTTTAAGCAAAGTTAAAATTAACAGACTCCTCCGAAAATTTTAGGATATATTCAAATTATCACATAAAACGTGTAAAAAAATTTCCAGCAAAATATGTTTAGTAGTTTTTACTTTCCTTATATACATAATGTATAAGGAAAGTATTGTGACGGGGTCGAAAACACGAATTCGAGTTTTCGACGGGAGAGCACGTTTCAAGTATCTCTGAGCACAAATCGAATATTTTTGAAGTGATGTCTGTGTGTGTGTGTGTGCGCGCGCGCGCGCGTGTGTGTGTGTGTGTCAGTGAGTCTGTGGAGACGATATCTCACGAACGAGTGGACTAATTCGAATGAAATTTGGTACAAAATCACAATCCGTGAATACTGGAAGCCTATTGCTTTAAAACACAATCGAATGTTCAGAACCCCCCTAAATTTTCGAGTGAAATTTTGAAAAATTCATCAAAATATCAAAACCTTTAAGAAAATTACGCAAGTAGACATTTCTTATATAATTTTTCCTTAGAAAACGATTGACATAAACTTTAGAACGCTAGCATGAACCGTTCTCGAGATATTGCACATTTTTAAAATAAATTTATCAAAAAATCCCATAAATTAAAAAAAATATTAACTGTTGAGAAACATTATCACTTTTCATATGTAATATCATGCGATAAATTTGATGACATCACTGTAGTGGATCTATCTCGTTCCATTCATGAGAAAAGATACTTTGAGTAATACTTTTGCATTTGAACGCCAATAATCATTTATCTGCTATAAGAATAACTTATTTCTCCCCCTATAACGCTCGGCGAAATGTTGACGACTCATTCAGTGGAATGTCGTCAACTTGGCGACTTTTTTTAATGTTGTCAAATTAACGAAAATCTCGCCAAATGAAAAAAATGACGCTAAATCAATGAAAATGCCGACTAATTGTCGAAAATCCAATATCTTAAAAAGAATATTAGTATCTACTAAAGGAAAAACCTATTTTTTTACTGTAAAAGTAGTAAATTCATTGCATTATATAAGGAAAGTCATATGTTGCCCACATCAGATTTTTTAAATAAAAATTGAAATACTAATAAGTCTCTTGATAACATATTGTATCAAGAGATCACGTGACTCATTGTAAAATAAAATATAGCATCTATTTTATTTCGGTACGTAAAGATCGTGATGTTTAGAGATAGTTTAAATTCATATTTGACGTTTCATGCGTCATAAAAACTCTTTACTTTTGCGTATTACCTGTCTATCTAAATTGTGTGTCAGCGCAATTACAATATTTTTGATTTTAGGTGATCACTAAATTCATTTTTACAACGAAGCCTAATTTTAACCCATGCAGAATATAAACAAACTAAGCGATTGTAAAGCGAGTGGTATAAGATCTGCTGAATTTTTTTCGAGTAAATTTATTTAGCTCTGGAGTCTGGAATATAAGTGATATGAATGAAATATTCATTGATGTTACATAGAGAGGCAGGCGATTTATACTTCGATGACATCATTTGAATAAAATTCGTTTTATGTAATTGGCATTGCCTTTTTCGATGAATTTTGAAGTTTTCAAATATAATAAATTACTGCAGTACTTTGATAATTTGAGAAATATCAGTGCTGAATGTATCAGAATTTAGAGATATTTAAATAAAATTGCATTTCAGTTGGAAAGTGTTCAATGCTTTAAAATGAATGCTCCTAATATGAAATCAATGCAAACTTTAAAATCAATGCAAACTATTATGAAAAATGCTTGGTTTGATGTGTACTACCACCTCATAAAGTTTGGACCATTTTTTTTTAATCACTCTGTATATACATGGTGTCCCAAAAAGATTGAAACGAGCTTTAAGTCTTTACCTGTTGGAGATAAGTGGACAATGTAAATTGCAAAACTGTTGAAAGTAAGGTAGGAAATAGGACTACGTTAATGAAATAGTCCTCCCATTAATTTTCAAAAAGTTACACTTTTTAAATTTTTTTTCGAACCCCTTTAGACAAATTTGGTCAATCAGAAATTTTTTATTTTTAATGCAACAAGATCATTAAAAAACCGCATATCTGTATCTTTAAAATCAACTGAATTATGAGAAAGGTAAAAATCTGACTTATGCCACTTTTCTGTACCATGTGAAAGGCTGTTTCATCAGTGAAAATAGGGATCAGAAACAAATTGATGATAGAAATTGTTTAGATCCAAAATACTTTAATATGTGTCAAAATTCTTTACCACAAATGCATCTAAATAAAGCATTACACCAACAGAGATTATATATATCAGTGGTACTCACTACGCGGTTGGGGCACATAATGAAAATATGCATACATTGGTATTTTTTGTGATATGTCACGAATTTGCTTTTCTAATTTGATATATGGTCCCCACTCACAATGTTCAATTTTCAATTAAATATAACTCGCTCAATTTTAAAGATACAGATATGCGGCTTTTTTTTAATAATTTTGTTGCATTAAAAATAAAATTTTTCTGATTGACCAAATTTGTCTAAGAGGGTCGTATAAAAATTTAAAATGTGTAGCTTTTTGAAAATGAATGGGAGGACCATTTTATTAACGTAGTCTTATTTCCTACCTTACTCTCAACATTTTTGCAATTTACATTGCTCACTTATCTCCAACAGGTAAGGAATTAATGCGCGTTTCAATCTTTTTGGGACACCCTGTATACATTTAAATAAACCTTTCACAAACAAAACTTCAACACAATTTTAATAAACAAAATTATAACACGAATAAAATTGAACCGTGCTGAATAAACGCAGACACATTATTCTAATATTGAGAGCACACAGTTAAGAAGCGTGAGCACTATGCTCGGAATAATTGCGGAAATTTCATAGAAATGAATTTAGGGAGAAACTGCACTAGCATTTGAGATAACAGAGATATCACACAGTTAGCTGGTTATTTTTGAGTTCGCTTAAAAATCGATAAGATAACGGTTTAAATGTGATAAAATTTTTAAAATATTCGTTATTCCTTATAAGATATTGCCGGTGAGAAAATAAAAGTTTTCTTTTTATGAAATCATGAGAGTTAAGCAAAATTTTTAATATTCATAAGCAAACTATTAAAAATATATCACGATTATTTTTGTTTTTTGACGATTGTTTTTCAACATCTTATCAACAGCTGTGCCTCTACCTTTGTTCCACACATTTAAATAAGTGGGGAAAAAAAAGCAGGATAAACCAACTTTCATTTAACACAAATAAATGTTTTTTATTTATTATCCAAATTTTCAAAACTAGAAAATTTTATTTTTTGTAACAAAATGGAATTTTTTTTTATGCGCAGTGTGATATCCATAATTATATACGGCTTCGGTGATTGGAACGACAGTACTATGAAAGAAAAACCATTTAAAGACGATACGAGTTCTGGTTAGCTAGGATTCTAATGGCCCAACATTATGTATAAGAACATTGCTGACAGTGGTATACCCAGAAGGAGTACAGTAGGTGCACATGCATCTGCTGAATACACTCACAGACGATGAAAGTTGCTCACCAAGGAGGAAGCATATGATGGACCTGGAATTTTATTGATGGAAGGATACAGATAAATGATATGCATGATCACAAAAACAGCGCAGCAGAACACGTACAGAGGGAACTGTGGTACACAGTTCGGTCGTCCTCAATAGCGCATCGCACCGCATCGTGCTGCGATACAAGCAGCAATACGGTCCGGTATGATGTCGAACAAGATGATCGATGTCGAACATGATGTCGAGCAATACGGTCCGGCATGGCGTCTCATGTTGTCCTGCGCAGACGAGTCCACACCTGTTGGACGTTACGTTCCAAATCCCGAAGACTGCGGCAACGAGGTAGCTGGCGTTTCAACTGATCCCACACATGCTTGATAGGGGACAAGTCTGGGGAGCGGGGAGACCATGGAAGTATCTGAACATGACTCAGGTAGGTCTGGGCGACCCGAACCGTGTGCGGCCGGCCATTACTCTGCTGGAATTGCGCAAATCCCAGCAACCAATAGGAGGCCATGGGGCCGTAGAATCTCATCCACGTACCGCTGGCCCATCAATGTTCCAGGTACCACTACTGGAGCGGATCGGCTGTCATAGGCTATGGCTCCCCAGGGCATGATGCCTGCAGTGGGGCTAGTGTGGCGCTCGATAACGAAGTTGGGATTGTGGTGTTGTGCAGGGGACCTCCACACACGGACCAACGGCCGTTCCTTGCTGAAAACACCGGTTCTCGTTAGATCACCTAAGTCAGGCAGCATCGGGCGAGGTTAGTACTTGGGTGGGTGACCACCTGGGAACACCGCGTGCTGTTGGCACATTTCGGGCGCGGCTGCCCGGTGGTTTGCGCGCTGGATTTGCACGCTGCCACAACTGCCGCCGTGTTCATGCGGAGTACGATCACGTTAAACATGTGGGTCCGTAAGTCCTTCCGTGAGGTTGGTGGTAGGAGAAGGAGGGTACGGGCCGTGTGGATGCTTCCCTCACTGGGTTCCGGTCTAAATTGGGTGGCACTTCCCGGCCGTCCAAATAGTTACCTTACACCTTTTTGGTAGGTCGGACGGTCTGGGCCTCAACAACAACACCCGCACACGCTCACTTCCCGACCGTCCAAATAGTTACCTTACACCTTTCTGGTAGGTCGGACTGTCTGGGTCTCAACAACAATAGCCGGACACACTGATCAGCGGTCCCCATAACAAAGCGGCAGTCTTCGCTAAACACCATATATCGCCAAGCTGTGGCGTTCCACGTTGCTCTGGCCCGGAGAATTTGCTGTTGAAAACATTACATTTATGTACAAGGGGTATATAAACTGATGGTCAGAACTATAAGCGGTTATAGAACTCACCAAAACAAACGACTTTCACAATACAATGTGGGGTCGGAAAGCAACCGGAGAGCCGCGAGAGAGCGCTTTCTCTGGAGTGGATGAAACGTCGCGTCAAAGTGGAGAACACAGTAAATCCGCATGCTTCACGTTCCAGATGCCACCAGATGCTATCCCCGGTAATGGCGGCGTATTAGTTGGTTGTGTTTATGTGGAAGGATGTTTGATAGTGAATATTAATGTAATTAAGAAGTGTTGTGATTCAACTTTTGTGATATTTTATTAAGAAGTTTTGTGGCTGTCTAATGGTTAAAGAATTTTGTAAATAGGTATAATAGTTTTAGAGTTATAAACGTTCTAAGATTTGAATGTTAAGTGGATTTTGTTCTTCATGTTGTAGCAACAATGGCGATACCCACTACTCACTTTGTTTAAAATCGAGATTTTTCTCGCGTTGGGGTTGACCCTTTGTAGATGAATTGTGGCTGATCTAATTGATGGAATGAACTGATACTAATCTTAAAAATCTGATGTGGGCAACACATGACTTTCCTTATATAATGCAATGAATTTACTACTTTTACAGTAAAAACAATGTTATTCTTATAGTAGATACTTATATTCTTTCCAAGATAATAAATTTTCTTCAATTAGTCGTCATTTTCATTGATTTAGCGTCATTTTTATCAATTTGGCGAGAATTTTGTTAATTTAGCAGCAATTAAAAATGTCGCCAAGTTGGCGACATTCCGCCAAATTTGTCGCTCAAATCTCGCCAAGCGTTATGGACAGAGAAATAAGTTATTCTTACAGCAGATAAATGACTATTGGCGTTCAAATACAAAAGTATTACTCAAAGTATCTTTTTCATGAATGGAACGGGCTAGATTCAGGAGAATGATGTCACCCAATTTATCGCATGGTATTACATATGAAAAGGGAATATGTTTTTCAATAGGAAATATTTTTTTTTATTTTATATAAGTTTTTGATAATTTTTTTGAAAAATGTGCAATATCGCGAGAACGGTTCATGTTAACGTTCTAAAATTTATGTCAATCGTTTTTTATTGAAAATTTACATAAGAAATGTCTACTTGCGTAACTTTATTAGCGGTTTTGATTTTTTGACGATTTTTTCAAAATTTCACTCGAAAATTTAGGGGGTTCTGAGCATTCGATTGCGTATAAACACAATAGGCTTCCAGTGTTTACGGATTGTAATTTTTCTACCAAATTTCGTTCGAATCGGTCCATTCGTTCGTTAGTTATCGTTTCCACAGACTCACTGACACACACACACACACACATACTTTCACACACACACATACTTTCGCACACACACACACAGACATCACTTCAAAACTGTTTGATTCGTGATCAGGGATGCTTGAAACGTGCTCTCCCGTCGAAAACTCGAATTCGAATTTTCGACCCCGTCACAATACTTTCCTTATACATTATGTATATAAGGAAAGTAAAAATTAAAGAATATTATGGTTTATTATTATTGATAAGATTGGGTGTTCTAAGGCCGACCGGTTTCGTGGAATCTCTGTATCAGTCTTTCACTGCGGGACAGTCTTTTTGATATCGGCGGTTCCAGTGGTAATAAAAATCAGTTGATTTTATATTTGAAGACTATATATGTTATATAAGGATATATCAAAAATTTGGATCTGTACTATCTATGGTTTGATTATAATTAATACACTTTCAATTCGTGACGTCATGCCTGCTGGGTTCCTCTAAAGAGTATCATTGCTCGTATGACTTGAAATTAGTTTCTGCATTGAATTTAATGGAACTTTTGAAGTTGTGGCCAGGGTGTGACTTTTACTACGAAAAATGATTTTTTCTTATGGGCTTCGCTGTGATTTATTATTGTATTTGTGATCTAATCATAGAATTTATAAGTTTATACTTCTTCTGATAAATAGCACAAAATTGTATATTATATATATATATATATATCTAAGTTAAAAGTTGATATATATATTTGTATTTGAGTTATAATAGATTTTCAGTTTTGCTGCGGGACAGCTTTTCTTATAATTCGTGAATCATAAGTGATAAAAATATAGTTCTTATGGGAATATATTCTGTATTTAATTTAAAACACTATGTATTAATTTTACATTGATTGGAATATAAAAATTTATGCTAATAGCAATTGAACTTAATGATATAATAATATGTAATGAAGGGTGATTGGAATGTTTATTTACAGAAACTTATGCATTATAGTGATTATACTTTGACTAAGAGAGTTTGTAGTTGCCCCACTTGATGAATAGTGACTTTACATTGAATAAGCTAGTATACAGTTGACTTTCTGGTGATCGGACTTTTGATATACTGTGTAATCTGACGCCATTGATTAAAATTCTTTCATTCTGGTTGGGGGTTTTGTTTAAGAATTAGATGAAAAGAATTAATATTGACTTAGTATTTTGAATTTTGGTGGAATTTTAATTGAATTACCCAATTTATTGGGTTAATTGTATTGATAGTACTTACATTAGTTATTTTCTAGTCATGTTGTATGCAATGGAACTGGACGAGTTAATTGGCTCAATTCCTGATCCTCATACAGTCATGGTCTTTCCCTTTCGGAGGAAGATGATGATTATTGGTATCCACTTCGGGATGTGATTAATTACTTGGAAGAATTTAAATCTTTTTGTCATGAGAAGAGGTCTTGTCATTTTGCTCGTCCCTTGCAGGGACTGTTGACTTCACAGTATTTGAAGCCCCTAAAGGATATAATTCTCCGACTTGCTGATACTTATATTCTAAAGAATAATCAGCTGGATGACAGTATTGATGTTTGTAAGGATATGGGTAAAGAAGTAGTACATCTTTATGGATTAAACCGAGAAAAAGATCGACTCATTAGGTCTCTGAGGGAAATAAATGTTGTTTTGGCGAAATCAGTTGAAGATTTAATGGAAGATAAATTTCCAGAAGATCATAGTAAAATGGTTAGGTCTAATGAGGGTGATTCAGTATCTAGGTCCTTGGAGGCTGAGATGGATGTGCTTGATTTGCGTGAAGCAATGAAGCAAAAGGAGGAAATCACGAAGGAGGCTGTCCTTCGTGATTATAGAATGAAGCTGCGGCATATTGATAGGGTTAAGATTGCTGATTGTCTAGAGGAAACTGAGGACTCAAGGACTCAAGGACGGGGTTAGTGGAGTACCCAGGAGAGGAAGACTTCCTCCCTTTAAACTCCAGAAGAAAAGGAAAAAAGAAATAAAAAGGGGAGTAATAAGATGTAATTAAATGAACTATAAGGTAGCTGAGAACTAAGAGAAGGAAACTGAGGATTTGCAGAAAAAATTAACAGATTGAAATAGCTTTAAACGAGGCTAGGGTCAATGCTAACGATTCCCTTCGTTTACTGAATAAAAATCTACTAAACTGGATAGGATGAGGGTGAATTTGGAGGCAAAGGATATGGAAATTATGGTTCTGAATCTTAGACTCGAATTGATTAAAAAAGGAACCCCTATCTCTGAGGGTATTGCTGGTCCTTCCTTGGTGATCTGTGCTGAGGGAGATGGAATAGATGGGCCCCCTTATGTGGTAACTCTCAAAAGAAAACACCGACCCACCCGAAGGTACACGGGAAAGATACTCCATCGCTGCGACAGCTCACCCAGCACAAGAGGGCGAGGCCAAGAGGCCACGCGGCCCGAACCAACCAACCCAGCCACACGCAAAGGCCGAGAGGAGGATGGGCGCCAAACGAAAAAGACAGCAAAGCCCAGGGCAAACACGTCCTGCCATCTGGAGAGAGTCATCCTCTGATGGGTCCCTCAACTTTATTAAATCCAAATCAAATACATAATACAATTCCCTTCATTTTAGGGTTACAAAATTACAAATTTTCCATCAAAGTACAATCATATAATCTATGAAAGAACAAACAGTGCCTTTTCAATAAAAGATAATAATTATATACAACAAAGTAACTGCTAGTTACTAAAATAATACACAATCTACTAGATTGAAAACTTAACAAAATAAGAAAATCTATACCTCATTTACAATTATCAAATATATCATAATCATATTTACAATAAAATCCATCCTTAAAATATCACACAAGAAAATACACCAATACTCCTTCTATTTACCCCAAATTCATCTCAATAGCCAACACATTTTTCATAATTTCTATTACTCCTTTTCTACATTTAGGTAACAGGCATAATTTAAAAATATTTACATTGATATAGTTAGCTGGAAAATAATTTTTCCTAATAGAGTCCCAAAATTCACATTCATAAATTGTATGTTTTACATTTCCATCCGATTTTCCACATTGGCAGCTTCTGTCTTTACTAAAGAATCTGTACTGGTATTCCTTGAACGCTCCGTGTCCCGTCAGCACTTGGTTTATATAGAAGTCTCCACATAATCTTTTTGTTGAGACTTTTCCAATTTCATTGTATAATTGTTTCCCTTCTCGATTTTCTTCCCATCTTTGTTGCCAATTCTTAATTGATTCCAGTTCCAACTTTTTCTTGATTTGTTGCTTACTCCATTTGAAAGAGTAACTAATTTCTATTTTTTCTGTTGCCTCTTTTGCTAGTACATCTGCTTTTTCATTTCCAATTAATCCCACATGGGCTTTTACCCAGTGTAGTTTGATACTTTCCATGTTTTTTGTCAATTCATCTTTTAGTCTTAAGACTTCTTCATTATTATTTTCATAAGAATTTAGAGACTGTAACACAGATTTCGAATCTGTGCAAATATGTGTTCTTTCAAATTTCTGGTTCAAAATATATTCAACTGCTTTAATTATAGCGTAAAGTTCTGCGTTATAAACAGTTGTGTATCATTTAACCTATATTTTTCTTCATATTGGTTTTTACCTTCTTTGTACTCTACAAATGCACATCCCACTTTTCCATTAATTTTGGAACCGTCTGTATAGATGATCCTATGTTCCTTGTTTGGGATTTCCTCATCCCAATTCAATATTTGCTCTTTCCAAGGAGGTTTCTTCGAATGCCTCTCTTGTTCTATATCTTTATATTCTATAATTTCCTCGCCTATCAAGAAATTTTCCTCCCAATGAAATCCTCTATAAAGAGTTGTTTCTCTTTTTACTTTCAGGTCCAATGGCAAACATCCCGCCAAAACTTGAAGATCCATGTTGGATGTAGTTTTATAGGACTTTGTTATTGACAACAACGCTATTCTCTGGATTTGAATCAATTTGTCATTTATCCTTCTGATATCTCTATACCAGATTTCTGCTCCGTATGTAATGAATTTTTCAACCGCCTTCAGATATATTTCTTTTCTAATGTCGGGTTTAAGACCCCATGTTGCTCTTACGATTCTATTTAATTTTCCGTGAAAATTTAATACTTTATTTTTCACTTCGTTCAAGTGTGAAGTCCAAAAGAATTTAGGGTCAAATTGCACACCCAAATACTTAAGGTTTTTATCGTAGCCAATTCTTTTTCCGTATAATTTTATATCAGGAAAGCATGTTATGGTTTTCTTATACGGGAACATAATATATTTACACTTTTCTCTGCTAAATTTTAATCTAAATTTAGCAGCCCAGTCTTCCAATTTTTTAATGACAGAGGTTCCTATTCCTCCCCTTATGTGGTAAAGGAGTCTGCTGGATCTTTGGATACTTCTGTTGTAGAAGACAGGGTTATTGAGGAATCTGTTCCTCCTCTTGTAGATACTGTAGAGTTATCGCCTTCTTTGGTCGATATTTTGGATAAGGTTACGGATGAGGACTTTCGTTACTGTTTTTTCTCTGACAATCGAGCGGTCTAGCCTGGTATGGTCACTAAGGATATTTTGACAAAGTTGGGACAATTTTTGGGGTCCAAGAGGGATCTACCTTTTTCTAGGTCTTTGCAAAAAGGATTAATTAAGAGCTTTCTACAACCTCTGGTTAGTTGTGTGTTGGTTACCTCTCGGACTCTTAAATTTACCGAGGCGGCCCTGGTCAAGTGTCGTGAGGTTAACAGAATTAGTTCCCCTATTACAGGGCAACCTTCTGGGGAGGTTGATCCTCTTGATACGGGACAAGATCTACCTAGTGGCCTGGCTGTGTCCAGGAAAGGGCCGGACGAACAGTTAATGGCTTCTGATACTTTAAATAGGTTACTTGCCCGTCACTGTACTTTACTCAATGGGTTATCTGAGGAGATGAGGTGTTCTTTGGCTGGTTTGGATGGTGTTATTAAGAATTTGTCGCTGAGGGACAGTTTGATTGGGGCAGGCGAGGTACAGGAGGTTGGTGATTCACAGGTCTTGTTGGATACCTTGGACTCTCGAACGGTTTTGATTTCGCCTCTCAATAATACTACGTATAGGGATACCTTTGGTTTTATACGGTCTGGTCTTGCTAATGGAATTCATGGTGTTGGTATAGAGAAGTACTTTAGTGCGGGTAAAGGTGGACTGGTAATGGTGACTAAGAGCTCTTTTCAATTAGACACTCTTTAAAATAAATTACTGAATATAGCTGGATTCAGTGAAAGGTTTACTCGGGGTCCCTTTAAGCGGAGAAAGCCAGGGGATGTCCTTATTGGAATTACTGAACAGAACGAGTTTATATGTGATAAGAATGAAGATACAATTTGTTTTGGTATTCGCGCTAAGCGAGGACGGCATTGGGTCGTAGAGGTTAATCCTAAGCTATTTCAGAATGTAACTAAAGCTGGGTATTTATATTGTTATATGGGCAGATTCCCAGTTAGAGAGTTCTTTGGTGCTCTTCTATGTACTGACTGTGGTTGTTTGGGTCATTCTAGTAAACGTTGTTTGGTTGGCCCGGTTTGTATGAACTGTTCGGAATCACATGGTCGTGCAGGTTGCACAAAGGCTGAAAAGTGCATAAATTGTAGCGAGGCAAATGCCAAGTATGGTTATAGACTGAATGATACACATTTTTGTCGATCCCGAAATTGTCCTTGTTTTTTTAGAAGTATTGATTTTTCAAGGAATTACATTGATTATGGAATCTGAGTAATTGGAATTTGTAATATATGATTTAGTTGGATTTGGGTTGATATTTTGGAGTTTATATTTGGTGGCGTCGTCTCGGAAGGGATCTCTTTTAGGGGTTCCCCGGCTCGTTGTTCTTGTGCAATTCGTATCTGGCTTTCTGTGATATTAATGTAGTTGTGAATTGAATACTATTGTTGTATTATATTGTTATATTGAATGAAAAGAGTTTTGCATATAATTGTATATATTGTGCATTTTGTACATGTGTATGATGGTATGTGTTATTACATTATGTATATTTTTATTTTGTTAAGTGTATTGACAAATATACAAGTTGCGTATTGATAAATATAAATTTCGGCTGATTGTTTTAAATTTTTGGCTAATAGTATTGTTGTTGATATAATGTAGTAATGTATTTTATTTTAAAAATATAAAATTTTTTATTGTGATGGAATAGTTTATTTTAGATGTTTGTTGGAGTATGGTTTTATGTAGTGATTTTCGGATAAACAGCTTTGTTTTGTATTTGGATTGTTTATTTGATTTTATTTGTACTTATATAATGAAAATGCTGGAATAATTGGACATTTGGACTTTTGTTGTAGGATTTCTCCTGGAACAACTGATTAATGTTTTATTTGGATTCTTAAGATATTTATGGCATTGTGGCCTTCTTTTATTGTTTGATGATATTTGTGTATTTTTTATATTTTTCCTGTTATATAAAAACAGAAGTATGCATGCCTGTTGTAACTACCTGGGCCGGGCGCCCCTCTTTTTGTTAAATAAATCCTTGGGTGTTTTGGGTTGTGGACGCGTCGCTTGGGAGAGTCTGCGGCTTCATCTGTCTGGTGGGCTTGGGTTGTCCGTTGGCTCTCCTTTCTTGCTGGGGATCATATCTTTTTCTCGGCCCAAGATTTTAGATTCTCTGCCCTTGGGGCGAGCCCTCGGGTCTGGGCCGCGCTAAGATGCCACCAGCAAAGGTTCTCTATGAATGTGTGGACAAGGATTATCCACGACCAATTAATTGGCGCGTATCTGTTACCAGACTGTCTAGACTGACAAAAGTACCTCACCTTCCTCCAGCAGGTGCTGCCAGATTTACTACGTGGTGTACCAGCAAATCATCGAGTAATTATATGGTTCCAGCACGACGGAGCGCCAGCACATTACACCAGGATTGTGCGGAACTACCTGGATATTGTCTTTCCGAACAGGTGGATTGGCCGTGGTAATTCCGTCGCGTGGCCTCTCAGATCTCCCGATCTGTCCTGCCTGGATTTTTTCCTCTGGGAACCTCTAAAGGTGTCCACAAACGATCGGTGAATGTTTGTCAAAGAGGCTTGATCACTGATTTTTGATCATCTGAACACGTGTTTGACAAAATGTGAGGTCAAACATTTTTCTTGTAGAGTAGCGTTCTACTTTTTCATGAAACATTGAGGAGTCAGTATGATTGACATTTGTATTGACCAATCGCGGGCAGATTACCGTTTTGTGACTTGAATATAGTTATTTTCTATTTTGCATATTTGTTTTTAATGTGTAATCTTTTTCCTTTTTTTTATATTTAAATTTTTGGATTTATTCTTTTTATTAAAAATGAGTTGAACTCAAGATAAAACTGATCAAATTATAAAAGCTTATAAAGAAAAGATTGTCAGAGTATCACAATAAAATTTTTAGAAACCGGTGCTTATCAGAAATAGCGCAAATAGTTGATTTATCTTCTGAGGAGGTCAAAAATATAAAGAAATACTATAATGACGCAATTTAATTATAAAAATAAAAAGTCACGGATTCGATGAAAAGTAGAGGCGGTAATCTGGGCAAAAAATTTACCAATTTATTTAACAAATATAATTTAATATATTATTTTATCTTTAGTAATTAAAGCTTTTCTACTGGTACATACAAATGTTCTGTAAGAAATTCAGGCATGTATGAATACAGTGAAGCATGAATACAGATATTTTGGTACCAGATTTTTTTTTTTTGTACATGTCTTAATATTTTAATTAATAGACTTTTCGCTTTTCTACTTTAAAAAAAATATCCATCTAAAAATATCTGATTCAAATTATTTGTGCATATATGTTGTCAAAAGTGCATTCCACACATACGTTAAATAGAATATTTTAAGAGATAAACATTAAAATAATTAATGCTTGTCACCAATGCTGCAAGTAGAAATTTAGTACATAGAGCTGAAAGAATTTAGGTGCCTTTTTGCAAACGTATTTATTTTATGTACTATGGAAGAATGGTTTCTACTTTCAATTAATGTTTATTAAAAACAACTGTCACATTTAATTATATGAAAATAATTCAAATTATTAAATCTTTTAATTTTGAAGTATGCATTTGAGCCTTGTTATTAATATTTATTGTAACGATTTCTTTTAATTTCTTTACAATTTTTTGATCTGAAAACATAAATATGACAAACGATATTTACAGCGAAATTAAGAAACAAGGTGATGGCGCCATCTTCTAGAATCAAGGGAAACTATCTCATTATCATAAAGTTTCAACTATGTTTGACCGTGTGGACAAAATACACTTCAAACGCAATTATGAGTATCGACATATTTGACAAACATTCACTGATCGTTTGTAGACACCTTTAGTCTGTGCACGTGACAGTCATTTTGTAACAATCGTTACGATTGCCCAGATTTTCTTTATTTAAATATCTCTTCGAAAGGCCAGGCTAGTCTTCTCATGACACTCTTCTTTGAAGCATTTGACCACTTAGTACAATCAAAGTACTTCCTTATCAATTCAATAAATAAATAAGGAATACAAACTAATAGAATACTGTAATTATAATAATGTTCTTTTACCTTCACTTGTTCCCGTATGGGTTCTTAAAATGGTATATTTATCTACCACAAATAAACATACAGAACACTTTATATAAAATAAAGTTTAGTTGAAGCTAAGAGTACATCAAAGGGTTAAATTAATAAGCTGCCCTGCATAGAAGCAGCTTATGAAATGTTAAAAGTGACTGAACATCAGGTAATGGTATATTTATAATTCTTAAAATGGTATATTTATCTACCACAAATAAACATACAGAACACTTTATATAAAATAAAGTTTAGTTGAAGCTAAGAGTACATCAAAGGGTTAAATTAATAAGCTGCCCTGCATAGAAGCAGCTTATGAAATGTTAAAAGTGACTGAACATCAGGTTCAAGCGTCGGAAGGCTCAGGAACACAGACAAATATATACAGACCTGCCACTCTCGATTCAGACACAGACTAATATATAGACCACAGACTATTATACAGACCTGCCATTCTCGATAGTTTCGTTTTCGCGGCGGCCATTAGAGATAGACCAAAACGAGGGTTGGCGCGCTCTTGGCGATGGTCTGGTTTGAGTCCAAGACGATTTTCAATATTATAACCCTATTTCGCTCGACGAAAACGTAGAACAACAGACTAGCGTGGTTAGAGTAACGTGAAAAAGGATTATTTGTTAAGTGTTTAGATCATTTCATAGAAATGGATTGATAAAAGAAAACTGGTTGCGTTACAGGGTATGTAATTTATTTTTATTAGAATTGAAATAATTTTAGTTATCACCATCCTACATACGTGTTCATTATAAGTATACACGTGTTCATAAGTATACACGTGCTCATATAAGTATACATGTGTTCATCATACGAAATTAGTGCTGTGTGTTATTATTGCCGGATTAGACTAAATTTTAAGAGGTAGTGGTATAATTAGTTAAAAAATATTTTTCGTATTTTTATAAAATGTGAAATAATTGATATTTGGATAGCTTTTTCTTAGTTGAATGTGATATTGTATGTGTATATATTTATGTCAAATTTTTATTAAGTGCCTTATGGTGGAAAATTCCCCCCCCTCTCGGGTAATTAATGATTGAGTTCCACAACTTCTATAGTGCATTTATTTAAGTTTTATATTTACTATATGAATATTTTTATATTAAAAAAAAAGTCTATTATCAGTATCCCAGAACAAATTAAGGATCAAGTAATTAACGATCAACACGCTAGTATACTTTTTAGACTGAAAATATTATATAATATTTCAGTCTTTTGAGTATGTTAGCTTGTAATTTTTTGTGCATCATGTTTTATAGTGAGACAATGCAATATGTCTATTTTTTAATCTATTTTATGATTATTTGAATTAAATGTATAACTATGTTTATTTAAATTTACTTAAACTAATGAATATATTTATGTTGCAGATGAATGTGTTTTTAAATCCTGATCATTTCTATAGTTTCAAAAATTATAAAAGTACAGTCCTCTACATTTTGTTCCCCTCCCGTTTAAAAAAAAAATTGCCAAGCGAGCGATAACGCGCCAAATCTGGCAGACGTAGTTTGTTTACATCGTTGTTCAGTTCGTCCAACTCACGAGCGCTATTATCTATGCGACATCCCATGTTAAAAATGTTGCCATAGGGTCCTATGGGAGTGAACCTTCTGAATATAGTATTCTGTGATATAGACCTGCCAATCTCGATAGTTTCGTTTCGCGGCGGCCATTAGAGATAGACCAAAACGATGGTTGGCGAGCTCTTGACGATGGTCTGATTTGGGTACAAGACGATTTTCAATGTTATAACCCTATTTCGCTCGACGAAATCTTAGAATCACAGACTAGCGTGGTTTGAGTAACGTGAAAAAAGATTATTTGTTAAGTGTTTAGACCATTTCATAGAAATGGATTGCCAAAAGAAAACTGGTTGCGTTACAGGGTATGTAATTTATTTTTATTAAAATTGAAATAATTTTAGTTATCACCATCCTATATACGTGTTCATTATAAGTATACACGTGTTCATATAAGTATACATGTGTTCATCATACGAAATTAGTGCTGTGTTATTACTGCCGATTAGACTAAATTCTAAGAGGTAGTGGTATAATTAGTTACAAAATATTTTCCGTATTTTTATAAAATGTGAAATAATTGATATTTGGATAGCTTTTTCTTAGTTGAATGTGATATTGTATGTGTATATATTTATGTAAAATTTTTATTAAGTGCCTTTAGGTGGAAAATTCACCCCACCCTCGGGTAATTAATGATTGAGTTCCACAACTTCGATAGTGTATTTATTTAAATTTGATATTTACTATATGAATATTTTTATATTTAAAAAAAAAGTCTATTATCAGTATCTCAGAACAAATTAAGGATCAAGTAATTTAACGATCAACACGCTAGTGTATACCTTTTAGACTGAAAATATTATATAATATTTCAGTGTTTTGAGTATGTTAGCTTGTAATTTTTTGTGCATTATGTTTTACAGTGAGACAATGCAATGCGTCTATTTTTTAATCCATTTTATGATTATTTGAATTAAATATGTAACTATGTTTATTTAAATTTACTTAAACTAATGAATATATTTATGTTGCAGATTAATGTATTTTTAAATCATGATCATTTCTATAGTTTCAAAAATTATAAAAGTACAGCCCTGTACATTTTTTTCCCTGCCCGCTTTTTAAAAAAAATCGCCAAGCGAGCGATAACGCGCCAAATCTGGCAGACGTAGTTTGTTTACATCGTTGTTTAGTTCGTCCAACTCACGAGCGCTAGTGTCTATGCGACATCCCATGTTAAAAATGTTTCCATAGGGTCCTATGGGAGTGAGACTTCTGAATATAGTATTCTGTGCCTTCAGAGATGGCCCAAAATTGGATCAAAATGAGGGTTGGTGAGCTCTTGGCGATGGTCTCCTTTGGATCCAAGACGATTTTCAATTTTATAACCTTGTAGCATGCATTTTGCATGGTTTGAGCACCGTGCAAAAGAATTGTTTGTTAAGTGATTAGATCATTTCAAGAAATGGATAGCCCGAAGGAAACTGGTTGCGTTACAGGCTATGTAATTTATTTCTATTAAAATTGAAATAATATTAGTTTTCACCATCCTTTATACGTGTTCATTATAAATATACACGTGTTCATAATACGAAATTAGTGCTGTGTTATTACTGCCGATTAGACTAAATTCTAAGAGGTAGTGGTATAATTAGTTAAAAAAAAATTTTTGTAAAATGTATAATAATTGATATTTGGATAGCTTTTACTTAGTTGAATGTGATATTGTATGTGTATATATTTATGTAAAATTTTTATACATACCTTTTAGACATACTGTAGGACAAGAGTTTTTTAGATCGTTTATTTCGCCTTCACTTTGAGCTTCTGCAATTCCTTCATAATTAAGCACATTTGGAGTATATCTGTTCGATGCGAGAAAGTGCATCTGCTACCACAGTAGTCGAACCAGGAATGCATTTAATGTTAGTTGTAAATTAACTTATGAATTCCAGGTGTCTTAATTGACGTTGAGTCATATTCTCGGTTTTTTGTTGAACCGCAAATGCAAGAGGTTTGTGATCGGTGTATAAAATAAAATTTCGTCCTTCCAGCATATGCCGTAAATGCTTTACAGCACAATATGCTGCGAGAAGTTCACGATCGTAATTGCTGCACTTACGTTCGGCGGCATTTAGCTTGCGTGAAAAAAATTCATAACTTTCAATATGAGCATAACTTTCCCTTTTGAATTTGTCGGAATGCCGATCCGATCGCCAAATTCGCCATTTGTTGTGGGATACGTCAATAATGATGTATTCGAAAGTAAATCTTTACACGTTTGAAAAGCAATGTCTTCTATCCACTGTACGTGTGTACTGTCGCGCTTTTTATTCCCCGGCATTAAATAGTAAAGTTAGTCTGCGTTCTTATTGCTTGTGGTAAAAACCTGCGATAAAAGTTTAACATTGCTAAAACTCGAAGTAAATGTTGCACTATTTTTGTTAGTGGAAAATTTAGATTAGAATGGTAGAAACTCTGTCTAGTAAAGGAGAAATGCCTCCTGCCGTAACCATATGTCCTAATTTTTTTCCTCAGATTGCCCAAGAAACGCATTTGGAAGTATGTATAACCGCTTTGTACTGCGAAAAACGCTCAAAGACTATGCGTAAGTGTACACGGTGTTTTTTAAAACTTTCTTATGCGATTAAACAATCGTCAATATATAAGAAACAGAAATCTAGTTCGCGTGCATAAATGTATCTTCATGCATAAATCTCTGAAAGTTTTGAGCAGTATTGCATAAACCGAAGGGCATAAACATAAATTCAAACAGTCCAAACGGTGTAATCACCGCTGTTTTGGGGATATCAACTTATTCTACTGGATTTGATAGTGTGCACGTAGCAAATCCAGCGTTGAAAATACCTTTTTTTTTTCGAGGTTTTGTACAAATTCAAGTATATAAGCTATGGGGTATCGATCTGGGACTGTTTCTGAATTTAGTTTTTTATAATCACCGTATGCACAAAAACCACCGTCTTTTATTAGCACGGCGTGCATGGGGTCTTGCCCATGGACATTTAGACAGTTTACAAATTATTTATCCCTGCAGAAATTAAAATTATTTTTTAACAGCTTTTAGCTTGTCTGGAGCTAATAGTCTCGCTTTGCATAAACCGGAGATCTTCGCGTTTAAATACAGTGATTTGTACTATTTTTTACAGAATTGGTCTGCGTCAAACTTTGAAATTCCATTACCAACCGAGTATACGGTGAATCATTACTAAGGGTTGTAAGTTCCAGTGAAGGTATTTGCGTCGTACTTTCTTTAATACTAACTAGTACAGATGTCTATTATCGTTGATTTTTCATGTCGACTAATAACCCAAATTCTCCAAGAGAAAAAAGACCCTAAAATTACTCGAGAAGCATCTGCAATTACAAAGTTCAAAACAAATGTTTGATGAAATCCAAATTTTACAATCAATTGCTTTGTTCCAAATGTTGTGATCTTGGTATCGTTCGCTGCGTATAAAGGGAATTCTTTTTTGCTGTGGTAGTATTTCTTTTACTTGGAAGAACTGAAATCATGGCGTTGCTGTCGACGAGAAATTTTATATGAGATAAATGGTCATATAAAAATAAGTGACTATTTTCCAGGCTTCTATTCATCGTTGCGGAAATGATAGAGTCACCTAGTTTTCCATCGAAAAATTTGCACGGCTTTACACACTTACGAGCTTCTTCTCGAAAATTTTCATGACACCAACAAATTATCACTTCTGGATTAGGATCGATACCTTGATCGCGATTGATACCTTGATATTGATAGTGATAAAGTTCGTAGTCTGGCTCGATCATTAGTTTGCAAATCTTTAGGCAGTTGCTCTACTGCTTTTATCAAATTTGCAACTTGAGCTTCTAAGAGTAAAACATGCTTATAATCTGCTGCTAATGAAGTGATGATAAAACATCGCAGATTTTACCCGCTATTTCAGAATTATTTTGCTGACATTGTGAGCATATTGATAAAATTTGTTGTACATGTACTGGTAACCGCTGAAAAAATAACGTGCGAAGTACGTTTTCGTGTATACTAGTTCCGGCAAGGTCTTGCATTTCGCGAAGTAAATGATTTGTTTTCCTATTTCTTAAATTTAAATCTTGCAAAAGGATGCGAAGTTTTGTTACTTCCGAATCTGCAAAGTGTGAATGCGAAATGCTCCCTTTTTTTCATTGAATAAGGTTCATTTTCAGGAGGTACTTGAATCGGATCTGAGACATGAGTTAATACATCACAATCTAGTTCTGCAATGACGCAATGAAATTTTGTTTTTCATTAATGATTCCGGAAATCAGGAATTGCTGGTCCAGATGCGAAAACCATAATTCTGGGTTTGTTTTCCAGAACGGAGGTGCTTTAAAAGCCACTTTTGAAAGTTCAGCAGAACTAAAATTACCATTTTGAGCAGAAGCATTACTTGCATCGTTGACTGTTGTCAAACTAGTTCCATTCGTCTCAGTTGTTGACATAATTACATAAGGAACTAAAATCTTTACACTCCGTGTATTAGCTAAATTGAACACGTACCTTTTTTGTGAATTCGCTTAAATTAAAGCATATCACGTCTTCGGGTCACCACTCATATGGCGAAGGTGAGATGCGGCATTGTATTTATCAGAAGGGCATACATAAAAGATAACTTGATTTACAGAAACATAACTAGAACCATGCTACATCATACTGCGCGTACACGTAGCCGTCAGAAATAAGAATGAACTGAAAATGTTCAGGGCTTGCTTTTATGCGTCTGGGCATAAGCGTTGCGCATGCGTCGTATGTAAAATTTAAAGTCTGTCAAGTTCAAGAAAGTTTTATGTTCGTCAATTTATCTGTCTGAAGGATTGAAAGTTCAGCAGAACTAAAATCATCGTTTTGAGCCGAAGCATTATTTGCATCGATCAAAATTCAGATAAAAAATAATATATATATATATATATATATATATATATATATATGTCTATTTAAAGTATTTCCAAGGTTATCAATCTACTAGTATTATTAATTTCTTCTGCTTTTATTGTAAAAGTTATAAATAAACGTCATTATGCTGTTAATTTTTTTTTCATGCCCAAGTTGCACAAGTTGAGCAAGAAAGTCTTATAATTTTCACTTAAGCAATTTAATCACGTTTAAAATACATTATCTATGATTAGAATTAAATTAAATCAATATTATCTAAATTAAAAAATATTTTTGTTTACTTTATCGTACTATTGTACAGTGAATGTTCCCGAAAAATTTCGAAGAGATTTCAAAATATATGAGAGAGAGAGAGAGAGAGAGAGACGTAAAGTCATGAAGTTCTACATATAGATGTATTCTGTGAAAAATTAGAATTATGTGAGACATTTTGTAATCATATTGATTAGAAAACGGATGAGAGAGAGAGAATGTGTTAAAAATATAGTACGATCAAAAATATAGCGTGGTAATTGCAGGAGGGGTCGACCTTGTTTTAAAGGAGTAATATTCAAGGGCGCTAATACATTTTTTTCCTGGGGTGGCCAAACTAAAGAATGAGAGTAAAAAATCGACTAGGTTAATGTCTACATGTGTGACCTTGAACGTCCAGGGGAGGTTAAGTGGTCACTTTTGGGCTCCCCTATGGGCGCCCATTGCAAAGGCGCAGATAAAACATTTTCTTGGGAACAAACTCAATGATGATACGTACAATTTAGACTAATTTGATATCTACCTCTGTGATCTTGAATGTCCTAGAAAAGGGTAAGTGCACTTCTTGCCCTCTCCTATAGAACCTACCCATAGAACAGTTTCCAGGGTAGATAAACTCAAGTTTGAGGAGTTCATTATCGACTAGCTTGAGACCTACATGTCTGCCCTTGAACGTCTGTAAAAGGTGTCCTCCTTGCTATCCACTATGGACGCCCATGAAACTTTTTCAGGACAGCAAACTCAAGAACGAGACGTTCAATATCGACTAGCTTGAGACCTGCATGTGTTCCCTTAAACATCCACGGAAGGCAAGTTCCCCTTGCGTTCTCTTATGGGCGCCCATGGCAAAGAAACACATAGAATTAATTCTAGCTAAAGCAAACTCAAGTAAGAGACGTACAATATTGACTAGCTTGAGACCTAGATTTGTAACTTTGAAAGTCGCGAAGAGTTAAGGCGCTTCCCACTCTCTCTCCTATGAGAGCCCATGCAATATTTCGCGGTTGGTGCAAACTCAAGGATAAGACATACGATATTGACTCGTTTGGTAACTAAAAACTTTTGTGTCTTTGGACGTTCACGGTAGGACAAATTCCCCTTGCGCTACCCTATGAGCGCCCATGACAAGGGGGTCCACAGAACCTTTTTTAGTGGGGAAACTCAAGAATGATATGTTCAATATTGACTAGCTTGATACCTACATTTGTGACATTGAACGCCCAGGGAGCGTAATTGTCCCGTGGCCCTCCCCAATGGGCTCCCATGACAGTAAGTGGGCAAAGTTTTAGCTTTCTATGTCACGAAGACTTCTGCAGGGTCTGGAAAGCCTTTTTAACACCACCGCCTATTTTGTCCTCTCCCGATAGAGAAATAAAAAGATCCACCTCCGTGAGGTACTGCCCTGTTGTCGATATTATGAGCATGCGCTTCATAGCATTTTTCCAGGGAACTCAATCATACGTACAATATTGACTAGCTGGATCCCTACATTTGGGACCTTGAATGTCCAATTGAGCGTAGGTGCTCTCTTGCCCTTTTCTGTGGGTGCCTATTGCAAGGCTCCTTGCTTATACCGGGACAGAACCTAATGGAGTCGAAGTTTGATTTCCCCAGGAGTGGAAAACAAAATCTTTCCAGACAGTCCAAAAGTTTTTGTGACATAAGTGGCTGAAACATTGCACACTTGCCATGGGCGTCCATAAGGTTTGTCGAACGTCTCAAATATAAATATAAAACAAATCAATACTGTAGTCTAGTCCTTGAGTTTGTCCCCGCTGGAAAAAGTTCTATCGACGCCCTTATCATGAGCGCCCATAGGGGAACACAAGGGAGCACTTGCCCTTTCTTGAACATGCAAGATCACAAATGTAGGTGTCAAACTAGTAGATATTGTACGTATCATCCTCGAGTACGCTCTCTTTGTAAAAACTTCTATGGACACCCTTGCCATGCGAGCCCATTAAATATTGAAAGCCACATATGTACGTATCAAGCCAGTCGATGCTGTACGTCTCATCCTTGGATATGCCCTCCTTGGAAAATGTTCTATGGACGCCCTTGCCATGGGGGTCCATAAGGGTTATAGAAAGCCACAAATGTAGGTATTAAGCTAGTCGATATTGTATGTCTCGTCCTTGAGTTTGCACACGTTGAAATAAATTGTACGGGCACCTTTGACATGGGTGCCCATCGATTAACGCACGGGGCACTTGCTCTTCTGTGAGCGTCCAAGGTCACACATGTGGGTATCAAGTTAGTAGATATTGTACGTCACATCTGTGAGTATACCCTCGCTGGAATGAGTTCTATTGGCACCCACAGGAGAGCGCAAGGGGTACTTGCCCTCCTGTGAACGTTCAAGGTCACAAACGTGGGTATCAAGCTGGTAGATGCACGTGGACGGAGGTCTATCTTGAATTTTCAGCAGGATTACTGTGCTAACTACTGTGCTACCGCCACGAGAAAGTCCCCAGACAGCAGACGTTTTGGTGGCGGTCGCTATGGAAACAGGTTATTCCACTGCATTTTAGGTGTGGCGGAAAGCGCTTCTTTCGATTTGGCGCAGATAGAACCGACGAAAGTCGCATTTCGCTTTGTACTGGAGTCAATGCTAGACGCTCGCATTCTGTGATTTTTAAAGCTGTGAAGTAACTTGTACTATGTTGCACACTTTGTGAATTTTGTCTAGTTGGAAAATGACTACATTTAAAAATGGAAAGACTTTGCATTCGTAAGCATGTGCAATAGTCCACAATGTTACGACATTTTTTGAAGAGGGAAAACCGCAAATTCTCTAAAAATACCAATTTCAAATTCAATGAAGAGAGCTGAGGAAGCGACAGAGGTCTCAGCGTCATCAGTTAAAAAGATAAAACGTGAAGGGAAATCGCTTAATGACACAGATAAGTACTTTATCTATTTGAACAACTTACAATTATTGCTTAAAGAAGCTATTTTAAAAGTAACACAAAATGAATGGAAAAAACACTGTGAACACATTGAAAAAATAGAGAATATTTATTGGAAGATGGATTGATAGAAGATATTGTGAAGAAATTAGTGATAAATCTGTCGGATAGCGATTCAGACTCTTCTTCAAGTAAAGACATTTCAAGTGATTCGGACATAGTAGATAATAGTTATTCCAATGAATGTGAATGAATATTTTATAATTGATTGAAAAATATGAAAAGAATGAATATTTTAAAGTCATAATTTTGCTTATTTATCATTTATCTTTTCCTTTATGCTGCCTAATAATTGTGTAACTTGCTGATTGAAAACTGTAATAAATTTCAGTTAATTCGAAATTTAGTTTTAAACAAAATGATATAAATTCTAGTTTTAAATTGTAAGCTTTTCTCTTCCAAAATCGCCCGAACCTAAAAGAAAATATCTAAATCTGCTTTGTTCTAATAAATTGACGGCTTCCCGTAGCCTCTGTCGCCTATAATAAAATTATTTTCTGAGTTTAAATGACGAGAAATTTTTAAGTTAATTTTTAATTTAATGTCATTTAATACGAAAATTTTGTTTAGCTGTCGGATAAAAAACATCTACTATTTTCTTTTAGTACATTATGATAAACGAAACGGATTCTCTGCTTAACGAAGTGCGCTTGATTTGCCAAATGTTGCAGTCGATTTCAAACCTTTCTCCCTCCTTTCTTCGACTCGTCTACTTGCGGCAACCCTGTTCAGAGACTTTCTCGTGGTAGCCGCTCTTCAGTATTACTGCAATCCGATTTGAGTGTTACAGAAATGAATCGGGTAATGACCCCCATGCACTTTCCTATGAAATTAACAAGTCGTTTTTATATATTTAATGAATTAATAAGTTAATATATGAAAGTTGATAACAAATGTTAGTTTGCATGCATTGTAAAGTGAAACTTAATGGTCTTATTTTATCTGCCATCTATTGAATGCTTTTGAAGGTAAGTGTTGAATTCAGTATCATGCCCCTATAGAATGTTCGGACCTAGAATTTTAAAAAATAATTTTTAAATGGTACGTTTATCTACCATAATTAAGTTTTCAAAATAATTTAAAAAATATTGTTCAACTATGATTAACCAGTTAATAAGTTATTATATCATTTTGACTCATGTTAGTAAGCTGTTCTTAATAAGGATGGCCGCAAAGATATTTAACGTGGTTATGTAAGACAGTGGTTCTTAACCTTTTTAAGCCGCTACCCAAATTTGAGAAATATGTTCATGTCGCGACCCAAAAAAAGTCAAAATTTTTTCATTGCTTTATTTTAGATCGTATTTTTAAAAAATCTTCAATCCTACGATGATGATTTTTTTTAACTTACAAATTTTTTATTTATTTTTTTTAATAATAAAGATAAACAAAAGTACTTTTCGATCCAAGGAAAATTTAATTAATAATCAAGTGTTTTTAATAATTTTTATTGACCAAATTAAAATATATTTATAACTTTTTGAAAATAATTGACATTTTAACTTATTCCTAAAAAAAAAAAAATATCAATACATATGTTAAGTCTTTTAAATTTTAAATGCAAGTCATACAGTTTTAATGAGGACCTTGTGCTTGAATACATTTTGAAAGATCTTCAAACCTCGGTTGAATGCTTGTCAAGGAGCACCTTATATCTATTTCAGGATTTAACTTGTTCCGGTAATTGTTTTTGATTACACACAGAGCCGAAAAACCAGCCTCACACATATATGTTGTTGAAAAGGGCAATAATACTTTTAGGGCTTCTTTAACAATTATTGGCTTTTCGGTTTTTAATTTTAACCAGAAAGCACATAAAGATTCAGTGTTTTTGTAGAAATTGTATCGAAGTGCTTGGTCACTTTGTATTTCTATTAATTGTTATTGAAATTGATTAATATTAACAAATTCCTCATGCAAATTACTTACATCAAAATTAAATGGCATTCGAACCCAATTATATTTGAAAACATCGTCTGCAGGGAAATATCGATCAAAGTCTGCTATTAGGTTTTCTAAATGATTAATAATAATTTTCTGTATTTCAAAATCTGAGATATCAATATTATTGTCTTCAACAAGTAAATTAAGAGTCGGGAATGAAGCAAGTTTCTTTACTTCAACCTTATTTCTCTATAATTGGAGTTTATTTTTAAAACATGTAATTTTTTCAGTTAATTCAATAATAGTATGATTACGTCCTTGCATAGACGTATTTAGATTATTTATTTCAAATAAAATATCTGACAAATAAGCAACTTGAGTAATCCACTTCAACTCGGAGAATTTAGATGCTAATGGGTGTTTCTTTTCTCTCAAAAATAATTCGACTTCTGTCCGTAATGATAATACTCTTTGAACAACTTTGCCCCGGGACAGCCATCTAACTTCAGAATAATATAATAAATGTTCGTATTCTGCACCAAATTCGAAACACAGTTCGCGGAAAATTCTACAGTTAAGAGCTCTTGATTTGATAAAATTGACTACCGCAACAATTTCATCCAAAACGATACATAATTCGGGTGATAATTTTTTTGAAGCAAGATTTTGTCTATGTAACAAACAATGAATCGATATAATTTGTGGATTCATTTGTTTTGCTCTTGTCGAAAATCCCTTTTGAGATACTGTCATGGCAGCTGCACCGTCGGTGCAAATACTGAAACACTGATTCCAATTTAATCCTTCTTCTTTAAAAAACGAATCGACCATAAGAAAAATATCTTCACCTCTAGTTGTTGTTGACATTGGTTTGCAAAATAAAATGTCCTCCTGTATATCTGTTAAACCTGGATACCGCACGTAAACCATGAGTTGAGCATCTTTACTTACATCTGTCGTTTCATCCAGTTGAATACTAAATAAACCAGCAATTTTTATAGCAGAAATAAGTTGATTCTTAATATCAAATGACATATCATTAATTCGTAAACGAATTGTATCATTTGATAATGGTATCTTTTGTAATTTCTTTGAACTTTCATCTCCGCTCATGATACGTGCCATGTCAATGGCAGCAGGTTTTATAAATTTTTCGGCAATATTATGGGGTTTCTTTTGTCTTGCAATATGCCAAGTCACATGAAAAGAAGCAAGTGTAGCTTGTTTGGCAGAATTTATAAAACCACTACTACTTGGTGCATCCAAACGATGTCTTTTTAAATGGGCTTCTTTTCTTTCGAAAAAAGTACGATCTTTTCCCTCAAAGGAAAAATTTTTATGTTTTGCATCAAAATGTCTTTTAAGTTTGTTCGGTTTCATCGATTCACTACTTAATATTTCACTGCACAACACGCATTGCGGCTTGTTCACTCCTCGATCATAAATGCAAGTAAAACCTAATTCTAAAAATGCTTCCTTGTATTCACGTTTTGCCATTATTAGGGTGATTACAATTTTACAATACGCACTGCAGCTTGATCACTCCACTATTAATAATAATACAAAATTTGTTTCTAAAATGCTTGTATTCACGTTTCACTGTTATTACACGTTTCACTGTTATTCACAACACAATACGCAGAAACGAGTTTTTGACAGAGAGCTTACTGAGTCTGCGCGCACGCAAAGCAATGGCGTGCGTATTACCAACACCTCCTAGAAGAGAAAGCCTCAGGACAGGAATTGGACGTCACTTCCGGAAGGCCATTCGCGAAGAGCGGTAAAACAGAAAAATTGTATTAGGGAATAACTTGTATTAGGGAATAACTCTTCTAGGAGTTGTTGGTATTACTTATCATTTGGTGTATTACTAACTTTTTTGGTTCGACTCAGCGCGACCCAAGAAATATGCTTCGCGACCCAATTTTGGGTCGCGACCCATAGGTTAAGAACCGCTGATGTAAGACGACGAAAATGCAAATCCCTGTACTTAGCTTACAATCCAAAGAATATACATATAAAGAAGGGAAGCTTCCATTGGGTTAATATAAACACGAAAACCGGTTCATTCGCTATGAGAATTTGATGGAGGCATGCCGAGAAAACAAAAATATATATATATTTTTTGTTGCGGTATTGTAATATAATACTGATGTGATTTCATTATAGACTATTTTTTCAAAGATTATGTAAAACTGATCACGTTACATATTCCTTTCTCATAAATTTTGTATAACATGATTTGTTAAATGTACTAAACAAACACATTTAGTTTTTCCTTAAATTTAGTAAAAATCGAAAATATTACAGAACTGTATGAATAAACTGCTTTGCTTTAAATGATTGAGAGGTTAAAATTGTTCGTATAATATGGAAGAATATTTTATGTTATGAAGAAATACAAAAAAGAGTATGGAATGTATTTGTTTTTCAAATGCCGAATATTTAAAATTAAATTTATATTTTCTGAATTTGTTTTAATATTTTAAAATATAAATATAATATATAACTATGAATACAGTTTTAATTTATTTTAAAATATTCACATAAATTTCATATTGATAAAAAAATTAATTTTTTCACAGCTTGTGAAATATGTTAAAAACAGATGTTATTTACTTATTGATAAAAAAATTAGAATAAAATTTACATATTAGTCAAATATGTGAATTTTTGTTAACGAAAAAGAAAACCTAATCAATCCCTTGCCTTCACTTATGAAGTGGTATGAAAATTATTTTTAACAGATTATTATTTTATATATATATATTCCTTAATTTTAATAAATGTAGAGAAAAAAAATTAAGGGTATAAACATATTTCAAGAGATAATTTTAATTCATTATCAAATTAGTTGTGCAAGGATAACTCAAATTTGTATATTTTGAGTGACAACATTAACATATAGCTTTAAAATATATGAAAGTTTCAATCTACTATTCCATGAATGAAAAATAAAGAAAATAAGATTTGGTTACACCGACCCCTTCATAATTAAAAATGCAATTAGCAGATTAGATAAAAATAAATTTTCAGTTTTTTGAATTCAAAATTTTTAAATAAAATTTTTAATTTTACTTGAAATTTAACACAACGAAAAAATACTAAATTGTAATGAATTAAATATTTTGCTTTAAATGATTGAGGGGGCCAAAATTTTTAAGCAACGGCAATATTTCAGAAAATAACAAAGTCATTCCACTCTTTATTTTATCAAATAATCCAAATAAGAAAAAGTGTTGTAAATTAATATATTTGGAGACTCATTAAAATCAGTAAAAATTAAAAATATAACATAGTCATTTTACAGTATAAATAATCTAAAAGTATTTTATTTCTAATGCTATCTGCTTCAAGACATTCAGCAAATCAGCCTGAATAGACAGAAAATTAAAAATAATTCTATCCCAAACAAGCTAATCAACTGGCTTATGTCAAGCTAATCAGTTGGCTTAAGATTAGTAAAATCAAATGTTCTAAGTATACAAATGAGTAAATACAATCATGATAAGAATCCTAAACGACAAGATCCCTTATTTCTAAAGGTGTTTATTGCGATTACATATGCATACTATATAAAACAATAGATTAAATACTTTTAGGAACAAAATAATTCACGTACCTTTTGTGTTTGCAAGAAACTCAGCAAATCCGTCATTTAAAGACAACCAGAATCAGAAAATCAAATGTGCACAGCCCAGAATTGTATCTCACGATTAAATACATGTCAAACATGTAAAAGAAGTGACAAAAATATCAAATTAACAGCTTAAAATTGTAATAAATTCGGACCACGTGGAAATACAACACACACGAACATTCATTCACTCGTGAAAGAATCAAAGAAATAACCCATTTCCTCACCCCCCCTCCTCTCAAGGACCTCAAGGACGGGGGTTAGCGGAGTACCCAGGAGAGGTAGGTTACCTCCCTTTAAACTCCGGGCGAAAAGGAAAAGTACAGGAAATGGAAACAGTCAGAGTTTAGAGATCTAAAAGGAGCTCGGGGCGGGGTGACCGAAATCATGTCCCTTCCCCCAAGTTTTCAGAAGTGAAAGAGCAGGGTCCAAGTGGGCTACCTGCAGAGAGAGATAAAAGGGGGGGATAGAAGTGTGCCCCGTGGGACACAGAGCCTTGAGCCTGAAGACGACAGACATACAATGCGACGGACTTGCCAACCATACGCGATTTCAGCTAGGGAGAAGTACTGAAATGGTGAGAAGCTTGCGAGATAAAAGAGAGCAGATAAAACTAGTCTAGACGCCTCCGCTTATTGCGGAGATAGATATCCCGAACGGGCCTTCCAGGTATGGACCTAGGACGCTTGCGCGCCTTAGGATTACGTGGGTGGTAGCGAGGGATACTGTCTAGAGTAGGATGATTGACACTTCACAAACCTCTGTGAAATTTGGTAGATAAATTTTTAACATGCGCCAAAAAGGGCCGAATTTTGAGGTGTTCGTGCAAGACTTCTAACTGGACGTAGGTCGGAAGATCTGCAAATGCACGCAGAGCGTTATTCTGAATAACTTGAAGTTTCCTAAGGTCAACCTCCGCTGCGGTGCCCCAAATCGGAGCACCGTACGTCATGATTGGACGTATGCAGGTCTTGTATAGCAATAACTTATTTTTGATAGACAGGCGGCTATTCCTAGTCAAAAGGGTGTATAAGTGGACGAGTGAAGACTTCACTTTCTTGCAAGTTTCAGAAATGTGATGTTTCCACGTCAATTTGGAATCCAAGTACACTCCAAGGAACGTGTATCTAGATTGCCAGGGAATAGGCTCGTTATTTAAAGTTAAGTTCGTGGAGGGGGTTTGCCGGGGGGGGGGGGAAGGTGACGGCGGCATACTTACCAACGTTGACTTTAATTCTCCATTTATTTAACCATTGCGTCAGCTCGTTGAGATACCCTTGTAGAGTGTCGTGCACGACTTGTGTCTGTTTGTGATGTGTGATCAGTGCCGTGTCATCGGCATAAAGGCCAAGTGAGACACCGGGGAAACGTGGCAGATCGTTAACGTAAAGTTTGAACAGTTTGGGTCCAACAAGGGAACCTTGTGGGACCCCGCTGGGGATGTTCCTGGGAGAGGAGAGAAGATCAGAAACTCGTACCATGAAGCTACGCCCCGTAAGGTACGAGTGAAGGATTTTAATGATGTTAGGAGGAAAGGAGCGTTTGATAAGTTTGAACAACATACCGTTTATTCACACCTTATCAAACGCTTTCTGGAGATCAAGAAAGACTATGGTAGTGCTCTCCTGTCTGCTGCGAGCCTCATGAACGAGTTCAACAACCCGAAGCAACTGGTGTTGCGTGGAATGGCTCTTCCTGAACCCGAATTGCTCAGGAATCAGAAGGTTATTCAGGTTGCAGTACTCGTCCAGACGCCGCGTAATCACAAACTCGAAGAGCTTAGAGGGGCTAGAGAGGAGAGAAATAGGACGATAGTTGACAGGCAGGGAATGATCAAGACCGGGCTTGGGGAAGGGGTCCACAATGGCCACCTTCCAAGCCCGAGGAAAGTAGTCAGCACGGAGCAAACGATTGAAGAGTTTAGTGAGATAGATAATGAGGAGAGAAGGGAGATTTTTGAGCATGTTAGTAGAGATGAGGTCCTTCCCAGGAGCTTTATTCTTTTTCAGATTTTGAATACGGGGAAGGAGTTCGTCATGGGTGACGTCATTAAGAGTGAACTGAGTAGGTGTAGTGATGAACTGTTCAACCTTGGAGTCCACGATCGTAACCGTCCCGGGATCGATTACGTCGCGGTGTGGTTCAAACTGGCTTCTAAGACTGTCTGCTAGAAGTTCAGCCTTTTCTGTGTTAGAGGTGGCCCTGCAGTTAGGACCGACCAGGGTCGGAATTTGTGTTTTGTGCCTACGAAAACGTGAGGTTGCCCTCCAAGTGATGCTGTCATCAGTCGTTAGGGACTCAACATATGTATTCCATCGTGCACTTGAAAAAGCCTTAATACGTGACCTAACTTGGGAACGTAAGAAGTTAAGCCCATGCTTAAGGTTGGGATCTCTGCTGATTTGCCATTCCTTCCGAAGACGGTTTCTGTCTGTGATCATCACCCTGATATCTGCAGGCAGCTTAAAAATCCACTTTGGTTACCCTAGGCCCGGAGGACGCGGTGTAGGCGTCACGAAGCATCTGTTCGAGCTTGTCTACTTCCTCGTCCAGCCGGTCTACGGAACTGGCAGTGGGGGGGGGGGGGAGTTCATTAGCCAGGATGCTTCTGAACTTGCCCCAGTTGGTCTTGAGTTTGGCAGCGTTTTTCAGGCAGAATTTGTAGACTTCAAGAGTATAGATAACGGGGAGATGATCAGACGGAAGTTCGTTGAAAGCCTCCATGCAAGACGTGTAGGGGACGTTGCTGGTGATGGCAAAATCGATGACAGAATTAAGGTGGGTGGGCTCACCTGGAGCGACTATCTCGAGGTTATGCTCGTCGGCCCAGCGTTTGAGCTTGAACCCACGAGCACTGGCTCGAGGACAGCTCCAGGCGTGGTGCTTAGCGTTCACCCCCCGTCCCTCCTCCTTGGTACACAACTATTTTTCCCGAGTGAAGATTCGCTAATGCGCATGCGTTGCGGGAGTTGGAGTGAAATTATGCTGGAGCAAATTCGCCTGTAAATTTGCTTCACTTTTATACACCAAACAATGAATGTTTGAGGGCGCTCTTGACGTCTTTCGTAGCCTTCCCCCCGTTTGACCAATCTATGATTTAACAATACGTCCCACCCACGGTGTAAGCACAGAATACTATGTTAGTCTGTGGGTGTAAGCACAAAGATAATCAGGTGAACGTTGCGAAATATTTTCTGATAGATAAAATGCAATGCTTAGATTATATTAAAACTAAATTTAATATCCAATAAAACATGGAATATATTTTTTATTTTTTATTCAAAATATTTTTGATGCTGACATCTGTCGTCGTAATTAAATTCATACCGACTATTTTTATTTTTTAATGAAAATTCACAATCACGGAAACGTAATTGAACTTGGACTTGAAGACAAAGCTGCAGTCCTCAGTGATGCACATTCAGATCCCAATTTCAAATTTATAGAATGAGAAATTACTTTTCAGTGATTGTGGCATTATATATGATCTGTTGTATTTAATACTATATCAAAGTTATTATATCTATAAGGTGGCGCCACTTCATCTCTAGCCAATGAGAGCACGTAAAAACGTAACGTCACTTGGAGCGAAATGTCAGGAACGGCCCGGTAGACTCCAATGTTAAGGATGGTAGCAAAATTAATTCAATCATTTTTTTAATTTAAAATATGAAATACATACTCAAATAACATTAATTTTACTTGAACACAACTTAAATATGCGGTACTGGAGTGTTTTGGAAGGGTACATACATAATAAAATTGCATTTCCCTTTCTGAAAAATATAAATCATCTGAAAGTTTCGTTTCGCGTTTTGAAATCAGTCAATGTTATTACAGGAGGCTCTGTTATTTTCAATGCATTTTGTTTTAAATATGCGAATTTACAGAAATATGTTCGGAAAGTTTTCTAAACAAGCAAACATTCTAAAATGTTCATTATACACAAATAAACATCGCGTAATTTCTTTCTAAATGCATATAAATAAAGTTATTTTCGATTATGTTATCTCTAATAATTGAAAATCAAAACAATAATTTAAAACGCTAACACTAAGAGTTTTATGCCTTTTTAGGGGGGGGGGGGATGTGCTTATGCCTAACTAGTAAATGATTTATGTGATGCTTTTATAGTGAAGAATTTATATTATTGCAAAACACTTGATTTTATAAGTTTTTTTAGATCAAAAAGAGAATTTATATCAAATCGAAATTCAATGTAAACATATAAAAATATAGAAACTAATCGTTTAACACGCACACTATGATATACTTCCAGAATAATAAATTAAATGTATTATAGTTAATTGATTCATGATGAAAAATATACGAGCAAGCAAATTATATCATTACATTTATTTTTAACTTACTGTGGTTAAGCATCTTCATCAGACTATAACTTCTTATTTTCAATCTTCAAATATACATCAGATACTTCACACCAGCAAAATCTCCGGCCACACGTTTGATTGCCATAAGCCCTAGGGTTAGCTGTGTGGTCTGGGCCTTCAACACCAGCAAATCAACCAAAACAAAGTAGAAAAGTTAAAATAATCCTACTTTATATTAGTTAATCAACTAGTCACAAGAAAGTCTAGATGCACATTTAATTATGCCAAATTTACAGATTTTTTACGACCATTTTATTGACTTGTACACAAACCATCTCCTATACACACTGCACAACTTGCATGCACATACATGTGCACAACTTGCAATCTGATTTAGAACAGCTGTTCCCAACCTTTATCCTCTTGAAAACCCTCGCCTGTTCATTTTCTTAAATTGTACCCCCCCCCCCCCCATTTTTTGAATGTAATAAAATTTAATTAATAAAATGTAATGTAATAAAATTTAGTTAATAAAATGCAATGTAGTAAAATTTAATTAATATAAAATGTGCGACATAAAATCCAGCTAGATTTTTCAAAATTTACCAGAGCATCATTAGAAAATATATAAAGATACAAATAGCTTGCTGTAAAATAAAGTGAATAAATAGTATAGTGTACTTTCGTCTTTTAAGAATTAAAAATCCTACATAATGGAATTTCATGAACTAATCTAATGTTTCAAGAAAGAAGTGCATTTTCCCAAATTAATATAAATTTTACAATGTTGACTATTTTAAAAGAAAATTTTTGCTAAAGTTTGCATTATTCAACCTTAAAAAAAAGAATATAAATAAATTTTGAAAATATAAGTATAAATGTACTTTTGGTTATTAATTTCTTAATAAAAAATATCTTTGGTTTAATAAAATAATTTAAATGAGTCATATTCTTCAATACTGAAATTTTTGCATGTATCTGAGGTTAGGAAACACGACTCTGAAATATACATTATATTACGAAAAGAACACTTGCTTATTCACATAAAAAAAAAGTTAGCATTGCCTGGAATTTAAGATGCAAATCTTTGATTAAAATTCTAGTTGAACTTGTAACAAGCCTTCGAAAACCAACAAACACCTTAAAAATACACCTGTTTAAAGCAAAAAGTAAAAAACTCCGCACGCCTGCCGCGCCATCTTATGCCGCGCGCTGCAAGTAAACTCCATGTGACGTCAAAGATGATGTTCGTGGTACAGGAGTGGTATCCCCTAATACTGTATTAAAAGGAATAGATATTTAAAATGTTCATTAAAAAATAAAAATAATCGGTAGGAATAAATTACGACAACAGAGAGTATCACTAAAAATATTTTGGATTAAAATAGAATATATATTCTGTTTTATTGGGTAATAAATTTAGTTTTAATATAATCTAAGCATTGCATTTTATATTTCAGAAAATATTTCGCAACTGTTTGAACAGAATTTCGGCGAAAAAGGTGTGCTGCAAAAATTAACAAAGCTCGCTTAAAACCGAAGATTATTTGACGCTCAGCCTTCACAAAAACAATTTTTTAGTCGTAAAATTGCGAAAAAAATTTTTTCTACCCAGTTGTACCTCTGGTTATGACAGTAATAAAAAGTCTTAAACTAGTCTCAAGAGGTTTAAGCCAAAAATTTGTACTGGTTCTCTACATTTTGTGTTTGCAATTTTATCTGTATGTAACAAGTTTAATTTGTATAATTTCGTTGATTATAATTAGCATTGCTAAAATGCTATTACTTGATTGCATACCTGGATTTGTAAATTTGATGTAATAAAGCTTTCTTTATGAAATAGCATATTTTTGTTTGTTTTTAATTACTTGCTTAGAAAGAAACTTATACTCAATGAATGTGCATAGCCAACGGCCCTACCGTGCTGAAAACACCGGTTCTCGATAGATCCCCGAAGTCAAGCAGCATCGGGAGCGGTTAGTACTTGGGTGGGTGACCACCTGGGAACACTGCGTGCTGTTGGCCATTTCAGGCGCGGTAGCCCGGTGGTTTGCGCTCTGGATTTGCACGCTGCCACAACTGCCGCCGTGTTCATGCGCAGTACGATCACATTAAACATGTGGGTCCGTAAGTCCTTCCGAGAGGTTGGTGGTAGGGGAAGGAGGGTACGGTCCCTGTGGATGCCTCCCCCACTGGGTTCCGGTCTAAATTGGGTGGCACTTCCCGGCCGTCCAAACGGTTACCTTACACCTTTCTGGTAGGTCGGACGGTCTGGGTCTCAACAACAACAATGAATGTGCATTATGCTTAGTTTAAGCAATAATGTGAACTTGATAGTGTGATGATATAACATTTATTGAAATTCATGAATTAAAGTACAAATTTAATAGTAAAAATCTACAAAATATATAGTTTTAAGCAGTTAAAGGTAAATAATAAAAAACAAGATAATAAAATAATATAAATAAGATAATAAAAAAATTTAAATTGCATGTCATTATATAATTTGTTTAATTTAAAGGGCAATTATACACTTTTTGACAAATTTTTGTAAAAAGAATCCAGTGATAGCAAAGATTCCCTTAATCTTTTCACAGATTTGCTTTATTTTAAATATCTTATTATTTAAACTAGAGCTATAAAATAATAAACATATCTTCTGGAATCATTCAGCAAAGCAATTGGAGCTTACGTTTTTTACACTCAAGCAAAGATGTACAAAAGTAATGACCGAGATGTAGTTTTGGGTAGGTGGAATGTATGCTGCGGAAACCTGGTATAATCCCTATCAAAAGTGATCAAAAAGTAAACAAAAGAGTAACTAGCATTTGTGGTAAATAATGCGAGATTATTTATTTAGAACTAAGCTCATTTTCTGATTAAATATATTAATTTTCTTAATATAAATTGCTTTTCACCATTTTACTCAACGTTAAAAAAACCCGTAATGTTAAGCGCCATCTATTGGCGTGGAATTTTTAAGAACGGAAAATTTCCTGAAGTTCTTTCTCTTTTGAAGCTCTGAAGCCCCAAAGTCATGATTTGGGAATGGTTTTTTTCGTACTATCAGAGCTCTTTTTACATTAAATTATTATTTCTAAAACTTATTTAAAAGAAAACAACTTTCTGAAAAGGCAAATTTCAATCACCAATGCGAAAGTTGACACTTATCAAGATCTCTTCTTCATTTTTAAGAGAATAATGGGAAACAAAAATACCCTTAAATTTAAATAAAAGTTCCGATAATGGAAATCTATATCACAACTGTTTGTGTTTCATTTTCTTGCAATTTTTTTAAAATGAATATAGTTATTTTATAGTTTTAAGTGTAGATAAGATATATCAAGGGGGCGTGGTCTGTATACTGAAATCACATTTCATATAAGAATACAAAAAGTGAACTAACTTCATTCCTTCTAAAGTTTTCTTTTCAGATGTTAAGCAAATTTCGAATATATTAAAAAATTTACAGTTTTTCGTTTCATCTAAAAATACAAATCGAACGTTAATCTTTTAGGCGTGGTTAATGTTTTCAAACAACAAATAATTTCTTTTTAAGGAATAGAGAGCAAATTCCTACTGAAGTTTATTCTCCATTTTCCTGAAAATAGTTTAAAGAATCAATATTGGTATTTTATTTATTTTTTCTTTAAAAGCAAATCGTACTAGAATTTGGTGGGCGTGGTTACTAGCTGGCAAGTGGCGTGGCCGTGGTTACTGAAATCCACCACCGTTTCTTTGGTGGGCGTGGTTACTGAAATAACACTTTATTTTCATTAAAGAATAAAAAATCTTCATATGTTAAATATTTTAACATCTGGGAAATTATTAGAAACTCATGGAAGAGATTCAGTAGCATTTATTATTTTTTCAACGTGTTTAAGTCAATATTGCTATCAAATGAAAAACGTGGAAACTCCCACGGAAAACGAATCATTGCCTATCATTTTACATAATCTGGTAATAATTTTACAGTGGCATCTAAAATACAATTACAAATACAATATATGTGAGATAATTAAGCCGGAAATAACGAAAAGTTATTATTAGTTAGGAGTTTATACATTATTTGACATTTCAAATATTAGTTGAGATTCCAAAACCATCAAATGCATCCCTTTTGGTTTTGTATTAAGAAGAGAAGTATATGAAACATATAAGATGCGACAATTTTGTAAATTCTGGAAAGTTCTTCAGTATGGCAACTTCAATGAGAGACGCACCTGATTATGCTGTTGCCAAAATAAAATTTCCAAGTTATAAAGATTAAAAATCTGATATGGGCAGCACATGACTTTCCCAACAAACTTATATTCATCTTTATTTCTTTAATAATTCATTAAATTAAATTGTATTGCACAAAATAACACTGAATATGCACTTTTAATTCAATCTTCGTTTATATTTGTTACCAGAACTTATTTTCAAAGTGGGCATAGTCAAAAACGCGACAAAACTAAAATATTTCGAGGAAGGTGAGTCCCAGTAATGGGGTTGGTCTTATTCTATTTATCGTCAAAATTGACGTATAAAACAAGAATTTAATTTATACATTTAAACATGCGTAGTCTTTTAGTTCTGATATTGAAGACTTTTTCGTGGCCATTTCATAAAATAAGTTTTTTATTACGAATTGTACCAAAATCTAATCAGCACCAAGGTAACCCACACGTGATTTATCTACCAGATTTTATGAAATTTATTCGGTCAATTAGTTTTTCAGTTAGAGTAGATACATACATTGCACAGACAGACGCACACACAGACGTCATGCAAAAAATAGTTTTTTCGTGTTCTACAGATCCCACAACGTGCAGATCCGCCGAAATTCCGGTTGCGATGTTCGACAAGATTCCAAACTTCCTTGTTGAACGAACTTTTTCCTTCCAATGAAATGAGATGCCAAAAATGCAGGTTGCCAGAATAACTGAGTATTTTGAACTTTAGCTACACTATAGCTTGTTGCTTTCTGGTGGATGACGACAATCGTAATGGATCAATAGTAATGTTATGGATATAAACGTTGTTCTTTACAGTTTACAACAACTATGTTTGGATATAAATTATCTTTTGCCACACTAAAAAAAAAATAAGTCTAACTTTTTAAGATCGTTAACCTTAAAAATCTGATGTGGGCAGCAAATGACTTTCTTTATATAATGCAATGAATTTACAATTTTTACAGTAAAAAAAAATTGGTAATTTTTATAGTAGATACTTATATTCATTCTTTCCAAGATATTGAATTTTCGTCAATTAGGCGTCATTTTCATTGATTTAGCGTCATTTTTTTCCATTTTGCAATATTTTCGTTAATTTAATAACATTTAAAAAATCGCCAAGTTGGCGACATTCCGCCAAAATCTCGCCAAGCGTTATGGACGGAGAAATAAGTTATTCTTATAGCAGATAAATGACTATTGGCGTTCAAATACAAAAGTATTATCCAAAGTATCTTTTCTGATGAATGGAGCGAGCTAGATTCACGAAAATGATGTCACCAAAGTTATCGCATGATATTACATATGAAAAGTGAACAGGTTTCTCAACAGTTAATACTTTCCTTTAATTTATTTATTTGATGTTGCTGATAAATTTATTTAAAAAATATGCAATATCTCGAGAACGGTTCATGCTAGTGTTCTAAAATTTATGTCTATCGTTTTCTAAGGAAAAATTACCTCAGAAATGTCTTGTGTAACTTTATAAAAGGTTCTGATTTTTTGATGATTTTTTCAAAATTACACTCGAAAATTTAGGGGGGGGGGGGTTGTTCTGAGCACTCGATTGTGTTTAAAACAAATAGGCTTCCAGTATTTACGGATTGAAAGTTTTGTACCAAATTTCATTCGAATCGCTCAATTCGTTCGTGAGATATCGTCTCCACAGACTCACTGACACACACACACACACACAATTTCACACACACACACACATACATACTTTTACACACACACATACTTTCATACTCACACACACACAGACAGGCATCACCTCAAAAATGTTCGATTCGTGATCAGGGTTGCTTGAAACGTGCTCTCCCGTCGAAAGCTCGAATTCGAATTTTCGACCCCGTCACATTGCTTTTCTTATATATGATTCTATGTATATAAGGGAAGTAAAAATGTATTTAGTTGCATATGATCACCATTAAACTTTTATCGAAGAGAACTTTGTCTGAAAATTTTAGATCTGAAACTACAGGGTGAGTTTAAAGTCGAGGACATTAATGTTTAACGTCCCGTAAAAATACCAGTACGAGAATTTAAATGAGAGTAAAGTATTACGGAGATTAGTTTAAATGTTACTTTTTATTTCTAGCAGACAAACTTTAGGTGTTTCAATAAATGTTGGAAATGACGGTTTCGCGAATGCAAAAGATCGTCGTCAAAAGATGAAATCGCTTTACCAGATTTCGTGAGACTCTGCGGAGGATGGCAGTATTGATGTTAAATGGCTGTCGTGATGTTCGTTTTCAGCTCAGCAATCCTCTGTGGATTATGCACATAAACCACATTTTTCAGATACCCCCATAGGAAGAAATCAGAGGGGTCATAAATCTGAGGAGCGAGGGGGCTACAATCCCAGGGAAATTATGCGCTCACTAAAAAATCACTTAAAAGATGGATAGTGCTGTTTGATGTGTGAAAAGTCGCACCGTCCTGCTGGAACCAACAGTAACGGTACAGTACCTAGAAGTAATAGTGTGCCGACCGCCTATACCACAGAATACTATATTCAGAAGGTGCACTCCCATAGGACCCTATGGCAACATTTTTAATATGGGATGTCGCATAGACACTAGAGCTCGTGAGTTGGACCAACTGAACTACGATGCGTCTGCCAGATTTGGCGCGTTATCGCTCGCTTGGCGATGATTTTTTTTTTAAACGGGAGGGGAACAAAATGTTGAGGACTGTACTTTTATAATTTTTGAAACTATAGAAAGGATCAGGATTTAAAAATACATTAATCTGTAACATAAATATTCATTAGTTTAAGAATATTTAAATAAACATAGTTATATATTTAATTCAAATAATCATAAAATAGATTAAAAAATAGACACATTGCATTGTCTCACTATAAAACATAATGCACAAAAAATTACAAGCTAACATACTCAAAAGACTGAAATATTATATAATACTTTCAGTCTAAAAAGTATACTAGCGTGTTGATCGTTAATTACTTGATCCTTAATTTATTCTGGGATACTGATAATAGACTTTTTTTTTTTTAAATATAAAAATATTCATATAGTAAATATCAAATTTACATAAATGCACTATCGAAGTGGTGGAACTCAATCATTAATTACCCGAGGGGGGGGGGGGAATTTTTCACCATAAGGCACTTAATAAAAATTTTACATAAATATATACACATACTATATCACATTCAACTAAGAAAAAGCTATCCAAATATCAATTATTTCACATTTTATAAAAATACGGAAAATATTTTTTAACTAATTATACCACTACCTCTTAAAATTTAGTCTAATCCGGCAGTAATAACAACACAGCACTAATTTCGTATGATGAACACATGTATACTTATATGAACACGTGTATACTTATGAACACGTGTATACTTATAATGAACACGTATGTAGGACGGTGATAACTAAAATTATTTCAATTTTAATAAACATAAATTACATACCCTGTAACGCAACCAGTTTTCTTTTATCAATCCATTTCTATAAAATGATCTAAACACTTAACAAATAATCCTTTTTCACGTTACTCAAACCACGCTAGTCTGTTGTTCTAAGTTTTCGCCGAACGAAATAGGGTTATAACATTGAAAATCGGCTTGGACCCAAACCAGATCATCGCCAAGCGCTCGGATCAAACCAGACCATCGCCAAGAGCGCACCAACCCAATGTTTGGTCTATCTCTAATGGCCGCCGCGAAAACGAAACTATCGAGAGTGATAGGTCTGTATAGTCAACACCCTCTATATTCAAGGCCTCCACACCATCCCGTAATGGCCGACACCGTAGTCCAACGCAATACGAATTTGTACTGAAATTGTTTTTGGGCGAATTTTTTTTTTCTTTTTTTTTTTTTTTAATTTAAATGTTCCAGCAGGATGAGGATTTTTTTTTCTTTAAAATATATCTGCTTTAATTTAAATTAGAATTTGTTGACATAAATAAGATTCTTTCTTTCTTTTTTTATGTGTGATTTGGAATGAAAGAATAATCTTAATAGAACCACTTTATAATTTGATAAGTTACTAAAAACTTTATAATTTAATAAGTAAAAAATCAAATCCTTACTGAAGATTAATTTAAATTCAATCGAAATAAATTAAAATTTACATGATTAAAAAGTATCAGAATGTAAAGGTCATATCTATCCTAACACAATTTAAAGAAGTATATAGATTGTACTATATAGTAAAGTATATACTAAAATAGATTGAAGTACATAATAAAATTGTACTTTAATTGCTAAAGATTGCATACTTCATTAATATATAATTAATATTGGTCTATTACTTAATTTTAATTTATTCGATCACAAGTAGTTAGCATTCTAAAATCAGACTTACCCTCCAAGATAGCTGAAAATCAAACATAATTATAATTAATTAATTCCAAAAGGCCTGGAGTCAAAAGAAGAGGCAGGTGTGGATCCAAAATAACATTTATTATATATACATATATATATTTTTATATGCATTGAGAAGTGAATATCTATCCATTTAAATTCTTGCACAGTTTTATACCAACAAATTAATGCATAATCATACACACCATTATCTAATGAAATTACTAACTCATATAGCATTTCTTAATATCCTTTAAGTAAGTTTCATCATTACAAATTTACCTTTCAATATTCATTACACAATTCTTATATTCATTCAAAATTACAGATTTAAATTAATATTCATCAAACTATTATTATCCTTCCCCTCTAGTCTCTATGTTGGGGTTCATTTAAATTTATTATATCAGTATTCGATAAGAGCATTGTAAATAAATGCTATCATAACAGATGGACTTAATTATAATAATAAGTTGATTTAGATTTCAACTATATATTAAATGGGCAAAAGTAAAATCTTTAAATTAAATCTCTCTTTACTATTTATTGTTACCCCAAATGATATAGTCTTTCATTGTAGTTTCTCAGGACAAATGTAGACTAGGACTTACGTGGTTGAGCAGTCGTGGATTCCTTTATGGATTGTTATTTTGACATCTGCATCTACGTAAACAGGTCTTTTATAGCACAGATTGTTCCTTGTTACACTGAATATGAGTTGTCGGCTTATACGACACCTTAGTTCTAGGAAGCATTTCTCCAAGAACACACCAGCACTTGATAAAGTATGCCGAATTAAGATGTACGACATAGTAGGACCCTTGTCCATAACTATCAGTCGTCCCATACTCTAACGACGTCAACATTGGAGTTTCAATATACCAGGCCATGATTATTCATTACGGATTAAGTTAATATGTGCACATTCTGTTTTTCTAGGCGCCTGTCTGTAGTTATTGCCTGCAGATGTGAAATGTGTGAAAATAGAATGAAATGACTCTTTGGCCATTGCATATGCCTTTAGAAGTCTTTTAAAGAAACTTGTAAAAATCCAATTTTGCAAAATATTGGATATTTAATATTAAGTTCATCATTAAAATTTAAATTCAAAAAAAGTTTAAAAGGTTCTGTGCATTAATTAGAATTGCACAAAATGTCTTTTATGACAAAAAGCATGTATGCAGCTAATAATTTCCAAGGTGAAAATAAAAATTTAAAACCCTAACATAAAATGAAACACATGTATGGAAAGTAATTCCAAGGTAAGTTTAAATATTTATATAAATAGGTTACATCAATACACTATATATATAATGTTTCAGTTAAATAAGTAGAAACTAATAATTATGTTTAAATTTAGTTTAAAGAAAAAATAATGCAGTGATGTATTAACATTTAGTTTAAATCAAACTATAGTATTTATATTAACTTCATGAATATTAAATTTATTTTTTATTTAATTTATTTTAATTTTTTAACTCAACTACACTCATTCTATACTCTCTAAAAGCCAATACTTTGCCATTTTCTATCTCGGAAAGGTGAGTACTTTTTGGCATTTTGAAAATTAAACAAACATGCAATACAATGGTATAAACATTAGCGATACACCTACAGCTATCTTATAAAGATAAGGGATGAAATATGCTCAGCATTAAAATCTTTGTGAAAACAAGCTGTAAAAATATAGTTATAGTTTATTTTGTTGCAATCCTATTAGGCTTTACATATATAGAAAATTCGAAAAAGTTTTTTTTTTAAGGACAGCACTATTACTGTACATGTTTGAAAAATAGGCTATCACTTTTTTAATGTTGCAAGTTTACGTTTCTTATTTTCTGGTTTTTTCACATCATTTCTCTCTTTGCAATAGTTTTTTAAAAATGTATTCGTGGCAGCCATGATAATATACCTGGTAATGACAGTAGAGGAATGACCACCAGGACAATTGCCTTTCATAAAAATTTCTTTTTCGGTTAAAATAAAAACTGCTAAACTGATAACCAATTGTCGTTGATTGTTTACATTCAAGAAAAGATGTTCGAAATCAATGGAAACTAATTTTTGTACAATTATAAATACATGAATTACAATTTCAAGAACTTCGGGCTGCGGATACATCAAACCACCCCTATCCATCTTTTCTATAACAGAACTTTCAATCAGAGGAGACTCTTTAACAGTTGCAATAGTTAAGTTTATCTTACAAAAAGTACAGTTATGAAGTTTTTTAACAGTGGCAAATGCACAATATCCTGCTACGTAAGATATCACAGGGATCATATCAGATACATTAGAAACATCATCATCCAAAACGGAAATGCTTTGAGCAAAGGTAGGAAGATCATCAGTCTGAGAGGTTTCTAAGTCTCCTATTTCGTTATTCTCTACATCTACAGACAATTCACCATATTTACAAGATTTGATCTTTAAAGGACCGATACTTTGTAGTCGTAATTTACTTTCAGTTTCAAACACCTGTCGCAAAGATATCAAATATTGTGAACCTGCAAGTTGTCTGAATTTCCCAAACCTTTGCTCTAAAGCATCCGTTTGAATTTTTCCAGTTAGGATATACGAAAACCCTAATTCATTTACACAGTATGATAAAAGATCCAACACACCATGTGTTGTATGCGTTAAAGCAGCATGAGTTTCTCTGGTCAATATACCAGTCGTGTATTTCAAATTTTTCCAATTCTCTAACCAGATTAGGAACTTATTTAAAAATTTAGTCTTTTCATCTGTTTCAGACAAAGTAAGTGGCTCTTGAAAAACATCTCTTTTACATTGTCCTTTAAATAAACTTTTAACATTCATTATCGACCACCAGGTATATATTAGGCGAACATAATCAGCTGTATCCTGGCAATGTTGTAAGTCATTACTTTCATCAAACTGGCGTAGGCCCTCAATAACATGATTGTTAAAAATTTGCAGAACAAACTTTACATTTTGTCGCTCAAGATTTGTTGGTATCAATGCTTTTAATGTTACCCCATATGCAAATTTCAATATATTTCCTGCTTCAATAGAATGAAGTTTTTTTATCGTTCCAAAACAAGCAGTTTTTGTGACGCCAGGTTTTTCAAAATCAGGATAAAACATACATTGTCCTGCATTCTTTTGATTCAGCCAGTTGTTCCTTATACATTTTAAGATGTGCACGGGATCATAAATAAAATATAGAGGTCTATTTAAATCTGACGGATGTTTATATATAATGCTTTGCTTTGGAGGAACATTAAAGAAAGACATAGCTCTGCCGTTAATGGCATTATTGTCAGAACTTATGCATATCACCTTAAATCCAATTTCCTCCAAACCTACTGTTACTTTTTTAATTATAGTAAACAGACTTTCTGCGTTTATTTTTTGAACTGGCACTATATGTGCAACATCTTTATATGTCGATAAAAAGCTTTGAACCATAAAAACATATGCACTTGTTGCACATTTTACATTATCATATGCATGGCCAACAATGCTCCCTCCCTTAAAATCCATGACAGGTTTAATGTGGATTTCGTCCATCATTAAACACACTGTACAGTCTTCAGACTGTAAAGTTTGATAGCGTTGTTTAATATAAGACAAAAAGTTATCTTCAAATTGTTCATTGACAGGGTTTAAGTGAAAGGAAGAACATATTCTGTAAATTGTATAGGGATGTGGTAAAATAAAATGATGAGAGTTTCGTAAAAACTTATAAGCATGGGGAGATATTGAGAACAGCAAACTACAGAAAATCAAAAATTCAGTATTATATTTAAAATGGTGTTTTCCATTAACGATTAAAGAGAACTGTTCAAGCAAGAAATCCAAATTTTTGTTTGAAGATGGTAACAAAGTTTTCAACAAATTTACCGAATCACTTATTACATTAAAGATTGATTTGCTCGAATTTGTTTCAACATTTTGATTAAGCAACTCAACCTCTTGCAGTATCTCTGTAGCATCATTAACATTGCATAATAAGAAAGGAAAAATAAACTTCTTTACCTTTGATAATGGTATATTCCTAAAATAAGCAGTAGTATTCATCGAGGAGTTTATTAAGATGCATTTATGAATAACTGGTACTGGAGTCACTTGTATTAATAAAAACATCACACTGTCAGATGTTACTGTTACTGTCCATTCTTTTGGTATGCAGACAAGATTAATTTTGCTTTTAAAGTCTTCAAAACTTTTGCACAATCGTTCCTCATCATATGAAGACTTGCTATCGATGCTTTGCTGAATAACTTTTTCTAAATTTTGCATTTCTAACCTTAGGCGTTTCTCATCTGGGGCTTCACGTGAAGTAGTTGGTTTTGAAAAATACTCTGGACAACCTGGTAAGCAAGATGGAACTGCGCCTTTTCTTAACTTTGGTGCAGATAGCGGAATCGTTACCGATGTGCCAGTTTTCTCATCGTAGTGTACAGTCTCTCGAATAATATCACCAGATGTAAAATGTTGCTCACAAAGCTAAAAAAAATTAAAAAATATACATTAGTCCTTATGCATATATGCACTGCTTAATGAAAGAAGTGCATGTTTTGCTCTTTCGATGTATTTTACTTAATAAATAAATCCTGTGGGAAATTAAAGAGCTTCGAACATAACAGAATCAGGGGTACCACAGAATCAGCTAAATTACCACTACTTTACTTCTAAATAGTTAAACAATATCTCATGACTAATCATTGCTTCGAGATGTTTCACTGTATAATAATATTCCTTAGAATTATATTAAATAATCAAATATAATTATTTGAACACTTAGAAATTAAAAATATCTAGGCACCAGCCAGAAATCGAACCCGGATCATTATCATGCTATATTAAATCAAATATAGGTTCATAAATTCCTAAACTAATATAATTTCCCAAACTCATATACATAAATTAAACCTTTAAGTACATAAATTCAATTAGAATTTAATAAGTTTAACGACATAATCTTATTTTTTCAAATTACAATATCTTTCTATACTTCCCTTGTACATTAAATTAAAACACATGGGAGGAACCAAATTATATATATGTTCTAGGTTAGCTTATTTAAAATCCTGCATACGCATATACATTTTTTATCAATGTGTTTTGCTCTTTCGATGTATTTTACTTATTAAAATAAATCCTGTGGGAAATTAAAGAGCTTCGAACATAACAGAATCAGGGGTACCACAGAATCAGCTAAATTACCACTACTTTACTTCTAAATAGTTAAACAATATCTCATGACTAATCATTGCTTCGAGATGTTTCACTGTATAATAATATTCCTTATAATTATATTAAATAATCAAATATAATTATTTGAACATTTAGAAATTAAAACTATCTAGGCACCAGCCAGAAATCGAACCCGGATCATTATCATGCTATATTAAATCAAATATAGGTTCATAAACTTTAATATAATTTCATAAATTCCTAAACTAATATAATTTCCCAAACTCATATACATAAATTAAACCTTTAAGTACATAAATTCAATTAGAATTTAATAAGTTTAACGACATAATCTTATTTTTTCAAATTACAATATCTTTCTATACTTCCCTTGTACATTAAATTAAAACACATGGGAGGAACCTAATTATATATATGTTCTAGGTTAGCTTATTTAAAATCCTGCATACGCATATACATTTTTTATCAATGTGTACATATGTATTTAAAAAGAACAGTACTTACCCTAGAATTTTTAGTAACTTCGAATCCATCTCTTCTAAGGAAAAAAATCCATTTTTTTCTTACTTCAGGATCTTTTGGAAAATTGAAAACAGCAGAACGTGGGCCGTTATTGTAGTTCCCACGACAGCCGACTGCCGAACAACGATACGGCATTACACAATTAAATCTTCGAAAAAATGGTAAAAAAAATAGCTGTAATTAACAGCTCATATAAAATATAAATAAAGAAACGTTAAAACGAATTCAATATTCGATCACACTGAATATAGAGGGTGTTGAATGGGGACGGCTGGCTAGACTACACGACGCTACCCATGCGTTGTCAGTTCTTCTGGATATACCTTTGGACTACGAAGTCGGCCATCTTGCCACTTCCGGTTTTCTCTGTGGGGGCCTTGAATATAGAGGGTGTTGGTATAGTAGTCTGTGGCCTATACCTCCCAATGCTGGGAGATGTTCCTGAAAAGCCGCCTCCGCCAGACGGCGTTGGTCTCGAATAAGCGGTCTAAAGCGGAGGAGTTAACATTGAAACAAATGGGAATTTATTGCAAATGAAATGGCTGATATCTTTCGAAATAACTGAAGAATTTGTGTGAAATTGGGTGTGATTATTGTAAGTGGTATACACAAAAAGTCATTTGATTTTCAGAGAGATTGAGCAAGGGATATATTCTTATTTTTAAAATTTTATTTAACTTGATCTGGTGTTCGTTCAAACCTTTGAGGTCCAAAATAATCAGGTTCATTTATCATAGTAACGTGAAATTCGTTATGACGTTGCCTCTTGTGGTACATTTCAGTTCATTCGACTTTGAAGCTTATCGGGCTAGCCCGCACTGGGCCCGCCATAGGACTTTACCTGGTTTTAGAGAATAACACGAAAATCAAAGAAAGTATGAAATCTAAATTTAATATATCGTTTTCTTTTGGGGTATATTTTAATTCTTTCAATTTTGAACAGTACCGGGTTAGCCCGTCTTAGGCCCGACATAGTGATAATGTACTCATTTTTCTAGAATAACTCGTACATCGTAGCAGCTAAAAAATCTAAATTTAGTATATCAATTTCTTTTGGGGTTTACCATAATTTATAATTTGAACCTCATCGGGCTAGCCCGTCTTTAGCCCACCTTAGGAATGCGATCGTCTTTGATGAATAACTCGAGAACCGGAGTAGCTAAAAATTCCAAATTTAGCATGCTGCTGTCTTTTGTGGTATATTTCATTTTTTCGACTTTGAACTTCATTCAGCTAGCCCGTGCTGGGCCTGTTATATGAATATACTCATTTTTTTTAGAATAACTCGAAAACCGGAGCAAATGGAAAATCCAAATTTAGTATATTAATTCCTTTTCGGGTAGAATTTAATACTTTCGAATATGAACCGTATCGGGTTAGTTCGTCTTGGGCCTCCCTTAGGAATCCTCTCGTTTTGGGGAGTAACTCGAAAATAGGACTGGCGAAAATTTCCAAGTTTAGCATGCCGTTATGTTTTGCGGTATATTTTAACTCTTCGGATTATTATCGGGATAGCCCGTCCTAGGCCCGACATATTAATGTAGTATTTTTTTTAAATAACTCAAAAAGCGCGTAATTAGAATATTTAATATATCATTGTCTTTTGGGGTATATCATAATTATTTATATTTTGAACCGTATCTTGCTAGCCCGTCTTAGACCCGCCTTAAACGGCTCAAAATCGGTTCGCCCGATACGGTTCAAAATCGAAGTATTCCCCAAAAAATAAAGATGTACTAAATTTATATTTTCTAGTTGCCCCGATTTTTCAGTCATTCTAAAAAAACGAGTCCATTCCTATGCCAGGCCCAGGACGGGTTACCCCGATAAAGTTCAAATCCGAAGAAACTTAAACATACCACAACAGCCAGCGACGTGTTAAACTTGGAATTTTTAGCTATTGCGGTTCTCGAGTTATTTTTCAAAACGAATGCATTCTTAGTGGACCCAAAATGGGCCCGATGAGGTTCAAAATCTAAATTAAAATCCATCCAAAATGAAATGATATACTAAATTTACATTTTTTAACACTTTACAACATAGTTGACATTTATGACTTTGTTCATTCTGTCTGTCGGTCTGTCCGTTAGCACGATAACTGCCGTAAAAATAACTTTATTAAAATGAAATTTTAGTATGTTGTTCAGACGGTCTGTGGGACCTATGGAAATATAAATGAATAATGTCACCTAATTAGTTTTGGATTGAACCCAGGTTGAAAAAATGAAATACATTGAACCCTACGGGACCTAATTTTTCAAACATTTTTCAAGCGCATTTAAAATTCACAAATTGCTTCGAAAGTTTTAGGAAATATTCAAATTATCCCATAAAAAATATAAAAAAAGTTCAGCAAAATATATTCAGTAGTTTTTTAAATAAAAATTAAAATATTAATTACACCCTTTATATGAATAGATCACATGACTATATGAAGAGATCACGTGTCCCACTTCAAAATATAATATGGCATCTATCTTGTGTCAAAATCCTAATTATAGGTTCTTTTTATTTCATATTTAGTGTTGTATCCGTCCTTAAACCGTTTTATTTTTGCTTAAATTCTGTGTATCTACATACTGAAACAACGCAATTACAATATATTTGAGTTTAAATGATCATCAAATTTTGATTATTTCTACAACGAAGCCTAATTTTCACTTATGGAGATAGTAAATATCAAAAGATATAGAATGAGTTGAATAAGAATTGCTGTATTTCATTAACGCAAAATCATTTAGCTCATGGAATTTGCAATATAGCTGATATGAATGAAACATTCATTGATTTTACACAGAGCCAACTAAATGATTTTTTCGATGAAGGCTTAAGCATAGAGTTAAATTACTTGTACCTCCATGGTTTTAAGTTTTTAAATAAAATAAATTATTATAGTATTGTGATGAATGAAATAATTGGAAAACAGTTTTATGAATGAAATGCTGCTTTTATAGAGAACGTTATATAGAGGCGTGTTATATTTCGATAACGTCATTTGAATAAATTTCATTTGTTTTCGATGAAGTTTTCGAATATAATAAATTAATGTAGTATTGCGATAATTTAAAAAATATTACCGAGGAATGTATCGCATTTTAGAGATGTTTATATAAAATTGTATTAAAGTTGGAAAGTGTTTCATAATCAATGCTTTATGCATGATTGATCTTTCTTGTTAGCTACTCCGATTGATCGAGCTGTTCTTGAAAAGCAAGTATATTTCTATGGCGGGTCAGGACGGGCTAGCCCGATATGGTTCGTAATGCGATGAAAGGTAATATACCCCATAAGGACAATGATATATTAAATTTAGACATTCTAGATGCTCCGAATTTTGAGTTATTCTCAAAAAACGATATATTCCTTTTGTTGGGCTCAGGACGGGCTAGCCCGATAAGATTTTTGATCCAAAGAGTTAAAATATACAGCAAATGACAAGATTATGCTAAACTTCGAATTTTTAGATACACATGTTCTCGAGTTATACCTCGAAAAACGGGTGAGTTTAAGGCGGGCCTAAGACGGGTTAACCCGATACGGTTCAAAATTAAATTTCAAAATTAAATTATAATAAACCCCAAAAGAAATTGATATACTAAATTTAGATATTTTAGCTGCTCCGATTTACGAGTTATTCTTGAAAAACGAGTACATTATCACTATGTCGGGCCTAAGACGGGCTAACCCGGTACAGTTCAAAATTGAAAGAATTAAAATATACCCCAAACGAAAACGATATATTAAATTTAGATTTCCTGCTTTCTCTGATTTTCGAGTTATTCTCCAAAAACAAATAAAGTTCTATGACGGACCAAGACGGGCTAGCCCGATAAGCTTCAAAATCGAAAGAACTGAAATGTACCTCAAGAGGAAACGTCATACCGAATTTCACGTTAGTGTGATGAATGAACTTGATTATTTTGGACCTCAAATGTTTGAACGACCACAGATAAAGTTAAAAAATTTTTAAAAATAAGAATATATCCCTAGCTCAATCTCTCTGAAAATCAAATGGCTTTTTCTGTATACCACTTGCAATAATTACACCTAATTTCACAAAAATTCTTAAATTATTTCCAAAGATATCGGTCATTTTATTCCCATTAGTTTCAATGTTAACTCCCCCGCTTTTGATCTCTCGTTCGAGATCAACGCCATCTGGCGGAGGCGGTTTTTAGGGAACCTGTTTTCGCCTCGGGCGGCATACTACTGCTTCTAGGCATTGTAGTAACGGTCAACTTCCAGCAGTCAAATGAACTTTGATGTGTCCGCCTTTAAAGTCATCCTGTACTTTAAAAGACCATCAGCTTTTTCACTTTCCTTACGATACATTGTTATGTATAGGGAAAGTATTAGATTCGTGTCGAAAATCGTAACTCGAGTTTTCGACGGATCTACACGTTTAGGGACCTCTAGAACACGAAAAAACTATTTTTGGCGTGGCGTCTATCTGTGTGTGTGTCTCTCTGTCTGTGCAGGTATTGCATCCACCGTAACTGAAAAACTAATTGACCGAATTTTATAAAATTTGGTAGTGTGAGTCCCTTGTGGGTGATGCGGATTTGATCCTGATGCGGATTTGATTCTGATACGATTCGAGATTTTTCAAAATTTCACTCGAAAATTTAAGGGGTTCTGTTGTTGTTAAGGGGTTCAATTGTGTTTTAAAACAATAGGCTTCCAGTATTCACGGATTGTAATTTTTGCACCAAATTTCACTCGAATCGCTCCATTCGTTCGTGAGATATCGTCTCCACAGACTCAGTGGCACACACACATACACACAGAGAGACATCACCTCAAAAATGTTCGATTCGTGATCAGGGATGCTAGTAACGTGCACTGCCGTCGAAAACTCGAATTCGAATTTTTGATCCCGTCACATTACTTTCCTTATACATTATGTACATATGGAAAGTAAAAACTTATTAATAAATTACGGCCTGGATCAGTTGCGAAATTATCGCAGCTGATCCAGGCAGTTAATAAAATTAATCTAGAAATAATCAAAATCCATGTATATGTAAAGGGTAAGGGAAGACAAAGGCTGTAGGTGAGCGAATGAGAAAGAATCTTTTGCAGAACTTCATGTTTCGCGTCATAAAATGAGCTTAACACCAAACGAATTTGGAATTGGAATTCCAAGATCATTTTTAACACTTTCCAAAATCATTAAAAAGTGCTTATGTCTTTAGTTATTCTCTCTGTCTGTTTGTCTGTATGTCTGTCTGCCCGTTCGCACGATAACTTCCGTAAAAATGATTTTAGCAGAATGACATTTTAGTATGTTGTTGAGACGGTGTATGGGACATGCGGGAATGAAAATGACTAATATCACACGATTAATTTCGGATTTGACCCGGGTTTAAGAAAGGAAATACATTGAATCCTATGGGAACTTAATTTTTCAAATATTTTGTAGGCAAAGTTAAAATTCTCAAAATTGTTTCGAAAAATTTAGGACATATTCAAATTATCACATAAAATGTATAAAAAATTTTCAGCAAATGTTAGTCATATGTTGGGTAGCTTTTTTGAAAAAAAAAATTTAAATATTAATTACATCCATATTATATGAAGAGATCACGTGACTCACTTCAAAATAAAATATGGCATCCATTTTTTTCCCCTGTGTAAAGATTGTGATGTTTAAAGATCGTTTGAATTTATATTTAGTGTTGCATTTGTCAGGAAACCGCTTTATGTTTGCGTATTATCTGTGTATCTAAATTTGCACCAACGCAATTACAATACTTTTTACTTTAAATGATCACTAAACTTTGATTATTTCTACAACGAAGCCTAATTTTAACGGTGCAGACTGTAAACAAATTAAGCAATTGTAAGGTGAGTTGTATAAGAATTGCTGATTTCTTTTCACGCAAAATTGCTTAGCTCGAGTCTGGAATATAAGTGATATGAATGAAATTTTCATTGATTTTACATAGAGAGGCAGACGATTTATATTTCGATGGCTTCATTTGAATAAAGTTCATTTTGTGTAACTGACATTGTCTCTTTCGATTAAGTTTTAAGTTTACAAGTACAATAAATTACTGCAGTATTGCGATAATTTAAAAATATCACCGCTGAGTGTATCACATTTTAGAGATGATTAAATAAAATTGTTTTTCATTTATAAAGCGTTTCATAATCAATGCTTTATGCACGATTGGTCTTTCATGTTACAAGTTGACTTGAAAATTACGGATGTAAAATTATACACTCCCACGCTTAACCTTTGCTATAATTGCTTTTGTGTCTGAAATAATATCTTCCAATATTTCCAATACCTCTCCCTTCCCTCACCCAGTAACAGTAATAATTGGACCATTAACTTCTCTGCGGAGAATTTTATTAATGTAGATGACTTCAATGGAATAAAGGTTTATTTAAGAGTGCAGTCTGGATTTTAAACACCCAATTCTTTGATTCTGTCCGATTTGTATAATTTGTAAAATATAATTTGAAAATTGGTGGGCTTCGTTTTCTTGCTTGAACATCCAAGAATAGAAAATAAATGTGCCATATTTTTCGGTTCTTCACTAGATAACTACTTGTCCTCACATGTATAGAACCTTTTGGATTATTTTAGCATTGGTATAACTATGGTTCGAAATAGAAAGACGCAAAATGCCGCATTATCAGAGTCTTGAAATATATATACAAATGACAAAATAAAAATATAGAATGATTGCGTTTATGGGGTTGCAGATAGGTCAAGGGGGATTGTGATCCCTTTTCCTGATTAGAAGCTAGCTTTGATTTCTAGAAAACACTCCCAGGAATACTGCACGCCCGAAACAACAATCGAATATATATATATATATATATATTCAATTATATATATATATATATATATATATATATATATATATCAATTCTCAAATGCTTTTTATACTTTTTTACTTTTTATATTTATATATATATATATATATATATATATATATATATATATATATATATAATAATAGAAGTTTGAAAATCCAATGAACGAAAAGTAAGAAGATGTAACACGATAAACCTAACTTTTTAAAAACACCCACAGAATAAAATATAATACAGCAAATCATCAATCAAATGGATTAAAAATACAAAACACTAGCTATCAAGTTACAGATACATATATATATTGCAAATACAAAACAAGAAAATCTGATGTGGGCAACACATGACTTTCCTTATATAACGTAATGAATTTACCACTTTTACAGTAAAATAAATAGGATTTTCTTATAGTAGATACTAATATTCTTTCCAAGATATTGAATTTTCGACAATTAGTCGTCATTTTCATTGATTTAGCATCATTTTTATCCATTTGGCGAGATTTTCATTAATTTGGCAACATTTCAAAAAAGTCGCCAAGTTGGCGACATTCCGCCAAATTCGCCGCCAAAATCTCGCCAAGAGTTATGCACTAAGAAAAAAGTTATTCTTACAGCAGATAAATGACTATTGGCGTTCTAATACAAAAGTATTATTCAAAGTATATTTTTTCATGAATGGAACAAGCTAGATCCACGAGAATGATGTCACTCAATTTATCGCATGGTATTACATATGAAAAGTGAACATGTTTCTCAGTAGGAATTTTTTTTTTTTTATGTGACTTTTTCATAATTTTTTTTAAAAATGTACAATATCTCGAGAACGGTTCATGTTAGCGTTCTAAAATTTATGCCAATCGTTTTCTAATGAAAAATTACATAAGAAATGTCTATTTGCGTAACTTTATTAGCGTTTTTGATTTTTTAACGATTTTTTCAAAATTTCATTCGAAAATTTAGGGGGGGTTCTGAACATTCGATCACGTATAAAAACAATAGGCTTCCAGTGTTTACGGATTGTGATTTTTGCACCAAATTTGGTTCGAATCGGTCCATTCGTTCGTCAGTTATCGTCTCCACAGACTCACTGACACACACACACACACTCATACTTTCACACACACACACACACATACACACACACAGACATCACTTCAAAAATGTTTGATTCGTGATCAGGGATGCTTGAAACGTGCTCTCCCGTCGAAAACTCGAATTCGAATTTTCGACCCAGTCACAATACTTTCCTTATACATTATGTATATAAGGAAATTAATATGCACAAAAAGAAGGCCCCCAATAGGAAGTGTGAGAAAAAATGGATGAGAGTACTTACAGGAACGACAGTAAAAAGGCCGGGGGAGATTGTCTTTCCCCGTTCCCGGTTAAAGCGCTTTTATTCCTAGGAAACACACACATACACACACACATATATATATATTCCATTAATATTTGTTGTTTATCTTTAGCTTTCTAAACTGCAATATGTATTATAATTCCATTATAAGTATTATAATTCCATATTATCTTCAATTCTAGCATTGGATTTATTATTTTAATATTTGTTATATATATAATATATATATATATATATATATATATATATATGTATTATCGTAACTAAGGAAACTTACTCCCCATAATGTTGTACAGTTTAGGTAGACATACAAAATAATCTGACGTGGACAACACATGACTTTATTTATATAATGCAATGAATTTACTAATTTTACAGTTTAAAAAATGTCTTTCTTATAGTGTAGATACTCATATTCTTTCCAAGATATTGAATTTTCTTTAATTAGACGTCATTTTCATTGATTTAGCGTCATTCTTATCAATTTGGCGAGATTTTTGTTAATTAGGCAACAATTAAAAATGTCGCCAAGTTGGCGACATTCCACCAAATTCGTCGCCAAAATCTCGCCAAGTGTTATGGGCGGAGAAATAAATTATTCTTACAGCAGATAAATGACTATTGGCGTTCAAATGCAATAGTATTACTCAAAGTATCATTTTTCATGAATGGAACGAGCTAGATCCACGAGAATGATATAACTCAATTTATCGCATGGTATTACATATAAAAAGTGAACATGTTTCTCAACAGTAAATTATTTTTTTTATTTATATAACTTTTTGATAATTTTTTGAAAAATGTGCAATATCTCGAGTACGGTTCACGCTAGCGTTCTAAAATTTATGTCAATCGTTTTCTAATGAAACATTACATAAGAAATGTCTAAATGTCTATGCGTAACTTTATTAGCGGTTTTGATTTTTTGACGATATTTTCAAAATTTCACTCGGAAATTTAGGAGGGTTCTGAATATTCGATTGCGTATAAAAACAAGTGTTCACGGATTGTGATTTTTGTACCAAATTTCGTTTGAATCGGTCCATTCGTTCGTCAGTTATCGTCTCCACAGACTCACTGACACACACATACACACACATATACGACCCCGACATTTTCGACCCCGTCACAATACTTTCCTGATACATTATGTATATAAGGAAAGTAAAAATCTAATGTCAGGCATCGTATTACTTTCTAAACATAAAGCAATGATTCTATTTTTATGATTCTATCAAATGATTGTATCAAATGATAATGTGTCAGTACTATTGCCCTTTTTTACGCTAAATTGAAAAACAAGAAATATCAATCATGCATGAAGCATTGATTATGAAACTCTTTCCAAGTGAAATGCAATTTTATTTAAACATCTCAAAATGTGATGCATTCAGGGCTGATATATTTTAAATTATCACAGTACTACAATCATTTATTATATTTGAAAACTTAAAACTTCATCGAAAAAAATGATCTTTATTCAAATGACGTCATCGAAAAATACACCGTCTTATTCTCTATGTAAAAGCAATGAATATTTTATTCATATCGCTTTTATTCCAGACTCCAGAGCTAAATCATTCTGCGTGAAAAAAAATTTAGCAGTTCTTATACAACTCATCTTACAATCATTACATCATCTTACAATCATGTTTACATTCTGCATCTATTAAAATGAGGCTTCGTTGTAGAAATAATCAAAGTTTGATGATAATTTAAACTCATATATAATTTATGAGATATTTTTTATATATTTTATGAGATAATTTGAATATTTCCTAAAACTTTCGAAGCAATTTGTGAATTTTAACTTCGCTTAAGAAATGCTAGAAAAATTGGGTCCCATGGGGTTCAAGGTATGTAAATATGTATGTCAAATATTGTAATTGCATTGGCGCAGAATATAGATGGACGGAAAATACTCACAAATAAAGCAGTTTTAGGACGGATGAAACACTAAATATAAATTTAAAAGAAATTAAAAAAGTTTTTTCATTGGGAAAACAATATGGATGCCATATTTTATTTTTAAGTGGGTCAGGTGATCTCTTCATATAATATGGGTGTAATTATTATTTTAATTTTTATTTAGAAAACTACCGAACATATTTTGCTGAAATTTTGTTAACATATTTTAAGGGATAATTTAAATATTTCCTAAAATTTTCGAAGCAATTTGTGAATTTTAACTTCGCTTAAAATGTATTTGAAAAATTAGGTCCCAGAGGGTTCAATGGATTTCGTGTTTTCATCCCAGGTTGAATCCAAAACTAATTGGGTGATATTATTCATTTACATTCCCATATGTTCTACAGACTGTCTCAACAATATACTAAAATTTCATTTTGATAAAGTCGTTTTTACAGCAGTTATCGTGCGAATGTACGAACAGACAGACAGGCAGACAGAAAGAACATAAACACTTTTCAACTATGTTGGAACTGTGAAAAATTTACGCCTTTCTTGGTAATGTTGTGACGACCCATTACACAAACCTCGATACCACGCAGCTAAGAAACGAAAATGCATTATCCCGGAATTACGAAGTTCCCAAGAAAGAGTTCCCAAATTGATACATTGTCTCAGCCATATATATACATATCCCAGACTAGCGTCCTGGTCACAATTAACAAGAAATATCTGTCATGCATAAGCATTGGTTATGCATCACTTTCCAACTGAAATGCAATTTTATTTAAACATCTCTGTGATACATTCAACGGTGTGATACGCTCAAGGTGTGATACATTTAGAGGTGATATTTTTAAAATTATGGCTTACTACAGTAATTTATTATACTTGGAAACTTAAAACTTCATCAAAAAAGACAATGCTATAAATCGTCTGCGTCTCTATGTAAAACCAATGAATGTTTCATTCATATCTCTTATATTCTAGACTCCAGAGCTAAATAATTTTGCGTGAAAAAAATTCAGCAATTCTTATACAACTCACCTTACAATTGCTTGATTTGTTTAAATTCTGCATAATTTAAAATTAGGCTTCGTTGTAGAAATAATCAAAGTTTTTAGTGATATTGAAATGAAAAATATTGTAATTGCGCAGGCAGGGAATTTAGATACACAGACAATACGCAAAAATAAAGCTGTTTTATGACGGATGCAACACTAAATATAAATTTAAAAGATCCTTAAATATCGCGATTTTTACACACTGAAGAAAAATGGATGCCATATTATATTTTGCTATGAATCACGTGTTCTTTTCATATATCATGGGTATAATTAATATTTCAATTTTTACTTAAAAAACTGCTGAACATATTCTGCTGAATTTTTTCCTTCACATTTTATGTGATAATTTGAATATTTTCGAAGAGTTTCGAAGCAAATTTCTAAATTTTAACTCTGCTTAAAAAATGTCAATGTCTCATAGGGTGCAATGTAGAATGTGTTAAAAATGTGACAGTAAGCATTAGGTGACAATTGTTCAGAGGCCATTAAAAATCTTCCTTTTCAGGTGAAAAGAACAGCACGCGCTTTTCCATCCATCCCCGAAGAGCGACCTACCAAAATTAGTTCGTTAGGCAGTTCGTTCTTAGCGGTTGTTAAGGGCGCATACTGTTCTTTTGCCCTAAAGATGGGGCTTTTAACGCCCTTGAAACCGTTGTCGTCACCTAATTGGCTTATGTTTGCTTTCTTCAAGGGAATTTCGTAAATTAGAGTCTTGATGACAATCTCAAACTCTTGAAACGTGTTAAAGAGAGTGTGTCTGTCAGTGTGCACTTGCACTTTTGTGGCAGTGTGCCCCCTTCCAGCAAGTGCTAATTTTACGAATCCACTTCATTTAAAATGATATGAATATAACATATATAAATAGTTGTAAAGAACCTTGCTACCACAACCTGGAGTCGAACCCAGGGTCTCCGAACTGGCCAGCTGACTCTCTACCGTTGAGCTACTGGGATGAAATTGTCGATCTATGCAGAGTCGGAATGGACTCTGTATAGTACCATCTGACACAAACTTGAATTTAAATATTCCTATAAATGCTATATATGCATGAAGATAAAGTAATGAGTAGGTGAAATTCATCGAATATCTTAATAATCAGTCATTTACGCATAAATTGTCAGGTTTTTAATTTTCCCTACATACATAACTCATAATTTTCGATAATTTTTGTCAGTATAAAAGGAATAAACATAATATAGGCAAGAAATATGGTTTAGAATAGGGTCTACGAAATTGTTGCCTGCAGCTGCGCACAAGCCCACAGATGTTACGCTACGCCAATAATCAATGTCGCTATAACATATCGCTACGCCCCCTTTAAAAAAAAATTCTGATGTGAGCAACACATGACTTTCCTTATATAATGCAATGAATTTCCTAGTTTTACAGTAAAAAAATAGGTTTTTCTTATAGTAGATACTTATGTTCTTTCCAAGATATTGAATTTCCGACAATTAGTCGTTATTTTCATTGATTTAGCGACATTTTTATCCATTTGGCGAGATTTTCGTTAATTTGGCAACATTTCAAAAAGTCGCCAAGTTGGCAATTGGGGTCGAAAATTTGAATTTGAGTTTTCGACGGGAGATCACGTTTCAAGCATCCCTGATCACGAATCGAACATTTTTGAGGTGATGTCTGTGTGTGTGTGTGTCAGTCAGTCTGTGGAGACGACATCTCACGAACGAATGGAGCGATTCGAATGAAATTTGGTACAAAAATCACAATCCGTGAATACTGGAAGCCTATTGTTTTTATATGTAATTGAATGTTCAAAATCCTCCTGAATTTTCGAGTGAAATTTTGAAAAAATCATAAAATCAAAACCTTTAATAAAGTTACGTCAATAGACATTTCTTATGTAATTTTTCCTTAGAAAACGATTGACATAAACTTTTGAAAGATAGCATGAACCGTTCTCGAGATATTGCACATTTTTCAAATAAATTTATCAAAATATCCCATAAATTAAAAGAAAATATTAACTGTTGAGAAACATGTTCACTTTTCATATGTAATATCATGCGATAAATTTGGTGACATCATTCTCGTGGATCTAGCTCGTGCCATTCATGAGCAAAGGTACTTTGAGTAATACTTTTGTATTTGAAAGTCAATAGTCATTTATCTGCTATAAGAATAACTTATTTCTCCGTCCATAACGCTTGGCGGAATTGTGGTGAAGAATTTGACGGAATGTCGCCAACTTGGCGACTTTTCTAATGTTGCCAAATTAACGAAAATCTTGCCAAATGGATTAAAATGACGCTAAATCAATGAAAGTGACGACTAATTGTCGAAAATTCAATATTTTGGAAAGAATATAAGTATTTACTATAAGAAAAAACAATTTTTTTAACTGTAAAAGTAGTAAATAACTGTATAAGTATAAGGAAAGTCATGTGTTGGCCACATTAGATTTTTTTTAAAGGTGGCGTAGCGAAAATGCGAAAAAATTAAAATACCTCCTGAAGAGCTAATTCTAAAGTAGAGGGGTTTGTCTTTTTCTTTTAGTTGTCAAAAATTACGTATAAAATGAGCATTTAATTGACATATTTGAGTATACGTTTTTTTTTTTTTTTTTTAGATTTAAAGATTTTTGAAGGCCATTTTGCAAAAAGTGCAGGTTCCTTTTTTCCGAATCGTACCAAAATGTCATCAGCGTCAGGTAATTTATTTTCCAAATTTTGTGAAATTTTCTCTAATAGTTTTTGAACTAAAAGTGGATACGTGCAATTTTGGCGAGCCATTTCGAGAAAAGGCAGGTTCTTTTATCCAGAATCGTACCAAAATCTATTCAGCACCAGTGTCACCCAGAAAGGATATTCCTACTAAATTTTATGAAATTCGGTCAATCAGTTTTTCAGTTAGAGTGGATACAAAATCTGCACAGACAGACATATAGACAGACGCACGGGCACACAGACAGACAGACACACAAACGTCGAGCTAAAAATTGTTTTTTCGTGTTCTAGAGGTCCAAAACGTGTTGGTCAGTCGAAAATTCAAGTTGCGATTTTCAGCATGATTCCAATACTTTCCCTATACATTACCATGCACTGCAGGGAAAGTAAAAATCTGATGTGGGCAGCACATGACTTTCCCTGCAGACTCAAATTAATTTTTTCTTTAATAATTCATTAAATTGAGTTTAATTGCACAAAATAACACTAAATTTACTTTTTAATTCAATTTCTGTTTTTACTTGGTAATTGGACATTTTTCTAAAAGTGGCATAACTAAATGCGAAAAATCTCAAATATCTCGAGAACGGTTAGTCCTAGAGTAGTAGAGTTGTTCTTACTCTTTTCCTCGTCAAAAATTACGTATAAAATAAGCATTTAATTGATATTTGAACATACGTAGCTTTTTTTTAGATTTTGGCAATTTTTGAGGGCTATTTCGTAAAACAAGGCAGGTTGTTTTTTTCCGATTAATACCAAAATTTAATCAGCACCAGAGTATCGTACAAGTAACTTATCTACCAAATTTTGTGAAATTTGGTCAATTAGCATTTTCGCTAGAGTGGATACATGAAATTTTCACGGGCCACTTCGCAAAACAAAAGGCGGGTTCTGTTTTTACGAATCGTACCAAAAACTAATCAGCCTCAGGGTCATACCCAAGTGACTTACCTACCAAATTTTATGAAATTCGGTGCATAAGTTTTTGAGTTAGAGTGGATACATACATTGCACAGACACACTGACACGCACACAGACGTCACGCTAAAAATAGTTTTTTTCGTATTCTTGAGGTCTCGAAACGTGTAGATCCGTTGAAAACTCGAGTTGTGATTTTCGGTATGATTCCAACACTTTCCCGATACATTAACATGCATTGCAGGGAAAGTAAAAAATCTGATGTGGGCAGCACATGACTTCCCCTGCAGACTTATATCCATGTTCTCTGTATTTTAATTAAATTTATTTCACTTTTAATTCAATTTTCGTTCTCATTCGGTAACCGGACTTATTTTCAAAGGTGGCGTAGAGAAAATACGAAAAACTAAAATATCTCGAGAACGGCTAGTCCTAATGTAATGGGGTTGGTCTTATTCTTTTCGTCGCTAAAAATTACGTATTAAACAAGCATTTAATGGATATAATTGAGCATACGTAGTTCTTTAGTTTAGATTTGGACGATTTTTGCGGGCCATTCTGCAAAAAAAGGCAGGTTATTTTTTTCGGAATCGTACCAAAATCTAATCAGCACCAGGGTGACCTATACGTGACTCATCTACCGAATTTTGTGAAATTCGGTCCATTAGTTTTTCAGCTACAGTGGATACAAGCTTTTGCGGGCCATTTCACAAAAAAGGCGGGTTCCTTTATTCCGAATCGCACCCAAAACTAATCAGCACCAGCCCCGGCCACAAATGACTTACCTACAAAATTTTGTGAAATTCGGTCCATTAGTTTTTTAGTTAGAGTGGATACAAAATCTGCACAGACAGACACACAGACAGACAGACACACAGACACACAGACACACAGACAAACAGACACACAGACACACACACAGACGTCACGCTAAAATGGTTTTTTCGTATTCTAGAGGTCTCGAAACGTGTAGATCCGTCGAAAACTCGAGTTGCGATTTTCGACATGATTCCAATACTTTCCCTATACATTACCATGTATTGCAGGGAAAGTAAAAAATAAAACACTGCACTAAATTTACTTAACGGTTTTACTTACATTTTCGTTTTCTATTGACAACTAGAGACGTATTTTCAAAGACGGCGTTGCTAAAGAACTCGAAAAACACACTTTAGAAAGGTTAGTCTTAGTCTTAGTCACGAAGGGTTAATCTTAGAGCAATACGGCTGGTCTTATTCTTTTCGTTGTTAAAAATTACGTATCTCAAACAAGTATTTAATTTGTAGATTTGAACATAGTCTTTCATTTCATATTTTGAATATTTTTAGGGCTATTTATGGCTATTTTTAGGACTATTAGGGAATCAGCGTCAGAATACCCAACAAGAGACTTTCTTACCAAATCTTGTGAAATTTCATTGAACAGTTTTTGAGTTAGAGTGGATACATATATTGCACAGGCAAACAGATACACACACACAGACAGACACGCCAGGGTCGTTGTAGCTAGGTATGTGCCTGAGGGGCTAAGCCCCCCAAGAGGTATACTCAGCCCCCTCCCTGATCAAAATATTAAAATTTCAGTAGTGACATGAAATTTCATTCAACATATCCAAATTATGCATAAAAAATTGCTTGAGATTTTTTTTTTTATAAATTACTTACCTCGTTTTAAAGATTTTTTAATTTAGCTAAATTTGGGGTTATACAGATTATCAATTTATTAACATATTTAATTTAAAAATATTTAAATTTGAAAAAAAAAGTAAGACAATAGTATTTAGAATACATTTGTATTATTGTGGCATTCACTGTTACATATTAGCGAATCGGGGACGCGGTAGCCCAGTGGTTAGCGGGCAGGAATTTCACTCGGTAGGCCCGGGTTCGATTCCCGCTACTGCCAAAACTGCCGCCGTGTTCACGCGGGGTACGATCACGTTAAACATGTGGGTCCGTAAGTCCTTCCGAGAGGTTGGCTATAGGGGAAGGAGGGTACGGTCCCTGTGGATGCCTCCCCCACTGGGTTCCGGTCTAAATTGGATGGCTCCTCCAGGCTGCTCCAAAAGTTACCTTACACCTTTTTGGTAGGCCGGACGGTCTGAGTCTCAACAACAACATTATCGAATCGAGGGCGCGGTAGCCCAGTGGTTAGCGCGCGGGAATTGCACTCGGTAGACCCGGGTTCGATTCCCTCCACTGCTCAAACTGCCGCCGTGCACACGCGGAGTACGATCACCTTAAACATGTGGGTCTGTATGTCTTTCCGAGAGGTTGGCGGTAGGAGAAGGAGGGTACGGTCCCTGTGGATGCCTCCCACTGGGTTCCGGTCTAAATTGGGTGGCTCTTCCCGGCTGTCCAAACAGTTACCTTACACCTTTCTGTAAGGTCGGACTGTCTGGATCTCAACAAGAACAACATTATCGAATCGAAATCACTGATAAGTAGTTAAGAGTTAATATTAAGTGTTAACTTGAACTTTCAGAAATTGTCGTCAATTAACTCACAGCTTTGCTACTAGCGAATGCTTGTATTAAAATCAATTGTAAATATTATATATTAATATTGTAGCTATATGGATTTTCCTAATCAACTCTTACCTTATAAATATAAATATGCACTTACTCATTTGTTAAAAATTTATAGAAATTGAAATACATATTAATAACTATTATGATTTGTGAGTGCTAATGATTAACAGTATTTTTAGTGAGTCCATCTTGCAAAACTGGTGAACAACCCTTGAATTTCAATCAAGCCCGTCTTGAATTTCGTTTCTAGCTACGGCCCTGACACACACACACACACACACACACACGCACGCACAGGGACGTTACGCTAAAAATAGGTTTTTAGTGTTATATAGTACCTGAAACGTGTAAATCCGCCGAAAACTCGAGATCCGATTTTCGACACGATTCTAATGTTTTCCCTATACATTACCATGTATTGTTGGGAAAGTAAAATAAATCAAGTTTTTGCCAATATTTATAAACGAGCAGCGATGAAATATTTTGTGCAAAATGTCGCAGGTTGTGTCGCCCTGCTTACATCCCTTTTGAACGTTTGACATTTAAAACGTTCAGAATATTTGAAATGTCAAAAGTTCTTAAAGCAGCATTTCTTCTAAGCACATTTCTCGGCGGTTTTTTTTTTTTGTGAAATTTATATTTAAATATTTACATGGTTATACGAAGAAATCAACTCACCGCCGATATGATGCTTTGGAATTGAAAATCTAATTAAATATTTGATGATCAATTTAAATAATTCAAATTACGATAAGTGCAAAACCTTGTTTGGTATATTCTTTCTTATTTGTTTTTTTTTTTGTTTATCCTCCTTAATTTTAATATAAATGCAAAATATTTATTTTTACCGTGAAATCTTTTAACCGAATGCATAATTTTTACTCCGACTAAAAAATAGAAAAAAGATAAAAATAATAGAATTGTAGAAAGAAAAAGATAAATTAAATATATTAGCATTCGTAAAATATCCGGGAAATATAATTTTAAAATATAGGATTACAAAAAAGTGAAAAAAAAAAAGAGAAAAGAAAAAGGTAAGCAAATTTGCCTTTGAATATTTTATAAACTCGAAAGACGCAGATTACATATAGCGACAAAAAATTATCAAATGTTCCACTGTCGAACCTAACCCTGTAATTATTGAGCGGGAAATAAGCGTTGGGGGAAAGATGAACCGGGCGAGTTTACATCTGCGACACCTGGCATAAAGCTTTGCAAACATAGGAGTGAGCAAGCAGGTGACAAATATGCGGGTAATGCATAAGAGCAGTGACATATTTACCGTGTGAAGCGGACGAGCTGAATCTTCGGGGCTGGATCAAAGAGAGGGACATTTTAAGCTCAGATTTTTTAATTACTTTTCCTACAATGCATGGTAATGTATAACGAAAGTATTGGAAGATTTTCTAAATTATTTTCCATACTTTACATGATAATATATAGGGAAAAGATTGGAAGATTTTCTTAATGACTTTCCCTGCAATACATGGTAATGTATAGGGAAAATATTGGATGATTTTCTTAATTACTTTCCCTGCAATACATGGTACTGCACAGGAAAATATTGTAAGATTTTCTTAATTACTTTCCTTACAATACATGGTAATGAATGGGGAAAATATTGGAAGATTTTCTTAATTACTTTCCTTACAATACTTGGTAATGTATAGGGAAAATATTGGAAGAGTTTCCAAATTACTTTCCCTGCAATAAATGGTAATGTATAGGGAAAATATTGGATGATTTTCTTAATTACTTTCCCTGCAATACATGGTAATGTACAGAGAAAATATTGGAAGATTTTCTTAATTACTTTCCTTACAATACATGGTATTGTATAGAGAAAATATTGGAAGAGTTTCCAAATTACTTTCCCTGCAATACATGGTAATGAACAGGGAAAATACTGGATGATTTTCTTAATTACTTTCTCTGCAATACATGGTAATGTACAGGGAAAATATTGGAATATTTTCTTAATTACTTTCCTTACAATCCATAGTAATGTATAGGGAAAATATTGGAAGATTTTCTTAATTACTTTCCTTACAATATATGGTAATGTATAGGGAAAATATAGGAAGAGTTTCCAAATTATTTTCCTGCAATACATGGTAATGTATAGGGAAAATATTGGAAGATTTTCTTAATTACCTTCCTTACAATACATGGTAATGTATTGGCAAATATTGGAAGCTTTTTCAAATTACTTCCCTGCAATACATGGTAATGTATAAGGAAAATATTCAATGATTTTCTTAATTACTTTCCCTGCAATACATGGTAATGCATAGGGAAAATATTGGAAGATTTTTTTAATTACTTTCCTTACAATGCATGGTAATGTATAGGGAAAATATTGGAAGAGATTCCAAATTACTTCCCCGCAATACACGGTAATGTATAGAAAAAATATTGGATGACTTTCTTAATTACTTTCCCTGCAATACATGGTAATGTACGCGGAAAATATTGGAAGATTTACTTAATTACTTTCTCTGCAATACATGGTAATGTATAGGGAAAATATTGGAAGATTTTCTTAATTACTTTCTTTACATAACATGGTAAGGTATAGGGAAAATATTGGAAGATTTTAATTACTTCCCTTACAATACATGGTAATGTATAGGGAAAATATTGGAAGATTTTCTTAATTACTTTCCTTACAATGCATGGCAATGCATAGGGATAATATTGGAAGAGTTTCCAAATTACTTCCCCGCAATACATGGTAATGTATAGGGAAAATATTGGATGATTTTCTTAATTACTTTACCTGCAATACATGGTAATGTACACGGAAAATATTGGAAGATTTACTTAATTACTTTCCTTACAATACATGGTAATGTATAGGGAATATATTGGAAGATTTTCTTAATTACTTTTCTTACAATACATGGTAATGTATAGGGAAGGTATTGGAAGAGTTTCCGAATTCCTTCCCTGCAATACATGGTAATATATAGGGAAAATATTGGATGATTTTCTTAATTACTTTCTCTGCAATACATGGAAATGTATAGGGAAAATATTGGAAAAATTTCTTAATTACTTTCTTTACAATACATGGTAAGGTATAGGGAAAATATTGGAAGATTTTAATTACTTCCCTTACAATACATGGTAATGTATAGGGAAAATATTGGAAGATTTTCTTAATTACTTTCCTTACAATACATGGTAATGTATAGGGAAAATATTGGAAGATTTTAATTACTTTCCTTACAATACATGGTAATGTATAGGGAAAATATTGGAAGAGTTTCCAAATTACCTTCCTTGCAATACATGGTATTGTATAGGGAAAATATTGGATGATTTTCTTAATTACTTTCCCTGCAATACATGGTATTGCATAGGGAAAATATTGCAAGATTTTCTTAATTATTTTCCTTTCAATACATGATAATGTATAGGGGATATATTGGAAGATTTTCTCACTTTCCTTACAATGGATGGTAATGTATAGGGAAAATATTGGAACAGTTTCCAAATTACTTCCCTGCAATACATGGTAATGTATAGGGAAAATATTGGATGATTTTCTTAATTACTTTCTCTGCAATACATGGAAATGTAGAGGGAAAATATTGGAAAAATTTCTTAATTACTTTCCTTACAATACATGGTAATGTATAAGAAAATATTGGAAGATTTTCTTAATTACTTCCCTTACAATACATGGTCATGTATAGGGAAAATATTGGAAGAGTTTCCAAATTACTTCCCTACAATACATGGTAATGTATAGTGAAAATATTGGTTGATTCTCTTAATTACTTTCCTTGCAATACATGGTAATGTATAAGGAAAATATTGGAAGATTTTCTTAATTACTTTCATTACAGTGCATGGTAATGTATTGGGAAAATATTGGAAGAGATTCCAAATTACTTTCCCTGCAATACATGGGATAGGGAAAATATTGGATGATTTTCTTAATTACTTTCCCTGCAATACATGGTAATGTATAGGGAAAATATTGAAAGATATTCTTAATTACTTTCCCTGCGATACATTGTAATGTACAAGGAAAATATTGGAAGAACTACTTAATTACTTTCCTTACAATACATTGTCATGTATAGGGAAAATATTGGAAGATTTTCTTAATTACTTTCCCTACAATACAATAGAAGATATCCCTGTGTATTTTATAGTAGAAGATCGCATTTGATATTAGAGAATTTTGTACTGTAAAAATAGTCATTTTAATTATTCTGATAACTAAATGAAAATACTATTTTTAATTCAATACGCCGTTTATACGTAGTACGTAAAGTTGTTGTTTAAGTTTTCGTGTATATCTGAAATCTGTAAAAGACAGCGCAGGAAGTTTGAAATTTGATCTAAGATGAGAAGATTACGCCGGGATATTTCAAGGTGCTCTTTCTACGAAAATGTCAAAGTTGTGAAAGAGATAAGAAAATGTCCTGAATGATGTTATCATATTGATCGCGCTACAGTTAAGAAGAAAAATACTTCTTTAAACATAAATTAAAAATATTTCTTGCAGAATGTAAAAATTGTGAACAATTTTTTTACGCTGAAAAGTAAATGAAAATCTGATCACGACTTTCTCTGTTAAATCTAAATATTTTAAACTTTAATTTTTAGCCTAGAAGGCAGGGGATTTTTTAGGCAATACCACGCGTGTTCATGCTATAGGAGCGTTCTCTATAGGTCGAAGCGGAGCTATGATCGACAAGCTTGGAATAGAACCCTTGCATCGGCCCGTATACACGGGTTCTGTGAGAATACACCTGAATATTGCAGCCTGATCTCAATCTTTAAAAATATTTGATGCCGGCAGCGTGGTAGGACTAGATTTGTCACTCTCTAAGGTTTTGTTGGTACATTTCGGGCGCGGTAGCTCGGTGGTTTGCGCGCTGCCACAACTGCCGCCGTATTCATGCGGAGTACGATCACGTTAAACATGTGGGTCCGTAAGTCCTTTCGAGAGGTTGGTAGTAGGGGAAGGGGGGTACGGTCCCTGTGGATGCCTCCCTCACTGGGTTCTGGCCTAAATTGGGTGGCACTTTCCGGCCGTCCAAACAGCTACCTTGCACCTTTCTGGTAGGTCGGACGGTCTGGGTCTCAACAACAACTCTCTAAGGTTTGCAGCATTGTAGCACAAGAAATTTACTTGCGGGCATTTGAATATTACGTGAAGATGAGTCTGTAAATGCCAAACCTTTACATAGATGGTGACATCAGCAATGGTAGCGCGATTATAACATTCTAAGTAATTTCAATGTTTTTTTGCATTATGTGTTTATACTTAAAATTTTATAACAATACGTGCATTCTTTCGTGAATTAATGCATTTATACACACATACACACACACACAGGGCGCGGTAGCCCAGTGGTTAGCGCGAAGGAATTGCACTCGGTGGGCCCGGATTCGATTCCCGCCACTGCCAAAACTGCCGCCGTGTTCACGCGAAGTACGATCACGTTAAACATGTGGGTCCGTAAGTCCTTCCGAGAGGTTGGTGGTAGTTGAAGGAGGGTACGGTCCATGTGGATGCCTCCGCCACTGGATTCCGGTCTAAATTGGGTAGCACTGCCCTGCCGTCCAAACAGTTACCTTACACCTTTCTGGTAGGTCGGACGGTCTGGGTCTCAACAACAACACACACACATACACATACACGTGCGCACGCGCAGGCAGAATTCCCGCAAGTGTTCAAAATGTTTTCGTGAGGTTATAAAATGAGCTTTTCCCTGTCAAATTCTATATAAATAAAATCGAAAATCTGTCTGTTTGTTTTTGTATCCGTGTGTTTGTCTCGTCGTCACGAGAGAATAGCTGCATCGAATTTAATACAGTTTTGTGGATAGCCGTGAAAATAGCTTCATTTAAAATTTAGTCCATATTTCAAGTTTCTAGGGCCAGGTGTTGTTGAGGTATTAATAACAAACGAACCTCACATAGATATAGGAGTGTGCAGACGGTATTTTTTCCAGAAATTTATTTGAAAAAAAAAAGTTATATCAAGTTGCTTAGCAACGGAATTAGATTCAATGAGTTTGATGACTTTTATTAGATCTTTTCCGATTTATATAATTAAGAAATGACCAGGGGTTGTAGAGATATTAATGAAAATGAACCTCCCATAGAGATAGCATTATGCAAACGACATTTTTACTGAAAGTTCGTTTGAAAAAAAAATGATATCATGTTGCTCAGCAACGGAATTGAACTCAATGAGTTTACACAGCAGACGATTTTTTATTAAATTTTTTCCGATTCGAATAATTAAGAAATCTGTATAACAAATAATTTTATCGGATTTGAATTTCTGACTGGATTACATCAATTACTGGCTTCGAATTTTAAAGATCAGGGGAATTGTTATATTTCCATTTTTTTAAGAGATCTGTTTTATTTTGGCATTGATTTTCATGCTCATATAGTTCAGCTAATTGTTGAAACAGAATGAAAATGGTACGGGTATATCTTTTAATACCATTTCGACGCTTTCGTTTTGGCATATGTTTATCTAATTTCAAAGCGCTTTCATTTTGCCATATGTTGATCCAATTTCATGGCGCTTTCATTTTGCCATATGTTGATCCAATTTCTTAGCGCTTTCATTTTGCCATATGTTGATCCAATTTCTTAGCGCTTTCATTTTGCCATATGTTGATCCAATTTCATAGCGCTTTCATTTTGCCATATGTTGATCCAATTTCTTAGCGCTTTCATTTTGCCATATATTGATCCAGTTTCATATCTTATGTAAATTTGTTTACACACGGAATCTCTTCATACTTGCCTGTGAAAATAAATTTGTACGGCGAGAACACAGATTCTTATACTTCATTTTAGGAGAACTGCATTAAATATTTTGCTACAATGCTCTGATATATAATGTCATTTAGAATACTATTGGAATTTGCACATATTTGTGAATTTTAAGTTTTTTTATAACGTATATTCCGTGCGAAGAACAGGTATACTGCTATATGAGTGAAATTGTCTATATGAGTGAAATTGAAAATATGTCTGTTTGTATGTATGTTTGTATGTATGTGTGTGTGTGTGTGTGTGTGTGTGTGTGTGTGTGATCATCCCGGGGATATGGCTGCACCAAATGTCATGAAATTTTGTGGGTAACCTTGAAATAGGCTGCAGAGTCCATTTAGTCGAAAAGAGTTTGCAATTTCGACCCAGTAGCTCAACGGTAGAACGTCGGCTGGCCAGTTCGAAGATCCGGAGTTCGATTCCACTTTGGGGCAGCAAGGTTCTTTACAATGGCGCCAGAACAAAGCAACCCTGTAGTAATATGTTGGGGGTCTGAAAGTGACCCTAGTACTACTAGTACGGATTTAATGGACTCTGAAAGATTGAGCGCTGATTTCAAATTGAGAGGGTAACGACCACGCATGATACTAACCTGGGTAAAATTAGTAATAACAGGAGGCTAATCTGAGGTAAAAATAGCAGGAGGTGGTCAGTCAAATTGTCAGTTGTCCTCCAATCTGACATTAGAGGGTGGAGAATGCATAGCCCACTTCTTAGATGATAAGAGCTTGCAATTTCTTCCCAGTTGTTCAACTGTAGGGCCAGTTCCGAGATCGGTTCGATACACGGTTGGGGTAGCGGTTCTTTACAAGCCCTTCTTAAAATGTAGTCTATGTTTCGAGTTTCTAGTGTCAGGGGTTGTCAAGATATTAATAACAAACGAACATTCCATAGTGATAGCATTTTTCAGACGATATTTTTTCCACAAATTTATTAGAAGAAAAAAAATGATATTAGGTCGCTAAGCAACGAAATTAAATTCCATGAGTTATAAACTCAGTCAGCAGACGATTTTTGTTAAATTTTTTCCGATTCAAATAATTAAGAAATGTATGTAAAATGAATTTTTATCGGAATTACATTTTTGGCTGGATTATATCAATTACGGTTTTCGTGTTAAAAGGTAACGGGGATAATTTATGTTTTCAATTTCTTCAGTCATCTGTTTTATTTTGGCAAATATTTTTCAAAGTCATATAGAGATTATGCAATTGTTGAAATAGAATAGAAATGGTTGGGGTATATCTTCTAATGCCACTTGCGCTTTTTCTTTTTGTCATATATTGATCCAAATTCATATTTTTTTCTAAATTTGATGGGGTCAGGATGTTTTATTCTTCAAATTTGCCTTTGACGATAATTTTGTATAGCGTGAACACAGATTGTTCTACTTCTTTTTAAGAAAATAAAATTAAATATATTAATAGAATGATTTGAATAAGAATGTCATTTGGAATACTATTGGAATTTGCACATAATTGGAAATTTTAAGTTCTTTATATTATACATCTTGCACGAAAAACGGGTATACTGTTAGCTTTTAAAAATAAATTATAGCCTTTTAAATTATATCCTAAACATTTTATAAGTTATTACTTTCCTTATATACATAATGTATAAGGAAAGTATTGTGATGGGGTTGAAAATTCAAATTCGAGTTTTAGACGGAAGAGCACGTTTCAAGCATCTCTGATCACGAATTAAACATTTTTGAGGTGAAGTCTGTGTGTGTGTGTGTGTGTGTGTCAGTGAATCTGTGGAGACGATATCTCACGAACGAATGGAGCGATTCGAATGAAATTTGGTACAAAACTCGCAATCCGTGATTGCTGGAAGCCTATTGCTTTTAAATGTGATCGAATGTTTAGAACCCCCTAAATTTTCGAGTGAAATTTTGAAAAAAGTTATCAAAAAATCAAAACCTTTAATAAAGTTACGCAAATAGACATTTCTTATGTAATTTTTCCTTAGAAAACGATTAATATAAACTTTAGAGCGCTAGCATGAACCGTTCTCGAGATATTGCACATTTTTCAAATGCATTTATCAAAAAATCCCATGAATTAAAACAAAAATATTAACTGTTGAGAAACATGTTCACTTTTCACATGTAATATCATGCGATAAATTTGTTGACATTATTCTCGTGGATCTAGCTTGTTTCATTCTTGAAAAAAGATACTTTGAGTAATGCTTTTGTATTTGAACGCCAATAGTCATTTATCTGCTATCAGAATAACTTATTTCTCCGTCCATAAAGCTTGGCGAGATTCTGGCGACGAATTTGGTGGAATGTCGCCAACTTGGCGAGTTTTTCAAATGTTGCCAAATTAACGAAAATCTCGCTAAACGGATAAAAGTGACGCTAAATGAATGAAAATGACGACTAATTGTCAAAAATTCAATATCTTGGAAAGAATATAAGTATCTACTATAAGAAAAACCTATTTTTTTTTACTGAAAAGTAGTAAATTCATTGCATTATATAAGGAAAGTCATGTGTTGCCCACATCAGATTTTTTTTGTGTGCTGTCTTGATCATGACTCGGACAGACCATCTATCATACCATTCTGTGTCAAAGTTTTACTTTATAGGAAAATCCATAAGGGATTTAACGAACATAATTGTGTGCACAGCAAACGTGTCTTTGTCGTCGACAGCACTTCGTGTGCACAGCAAACGTCTTTCGAACCTATCATCATATACCATCATACTTTGTTCATTCTCGTCACGTGGTATGTCACGGACCTCTATACGGGTGACACAACAGATGTTTACAAAATTCAAACACCCATTCATGCATTTCAAAACCCATCATGGAAGCAGTGTGTTGGTTTGTGTCATTTAATAAAATATGCATCAGAATAAAAATGTTTTAAAGGTTATGAAATAATCATTATGGCCCAAACCACAGGTGAGTTGAATTTGTTCCGTTTCATTAACACACCGACATTCAATATATATACCTATTAGTGCTGTAACCAGTCAAATTACCGGTTTTCAGATAAAAACTTTATTTTTTCTGATTGAATGCAGGTAATATTGATTTCAGTAATTAAATATTAAACAAAGTAACTTTAAGGTAATAGATTCTCTTCGGTTTTTAAAATTGGATTTGCTTCTTCTATTGTGCATGTTTTTATATGTTTCATAATACGGTGGCTAATTATCAACGAAAATGCAGTCTTCACTTTACTTTTTATAATATTACGTTTTGCATATCCCGTTGGACCTGATTCTTCACTGAAAATGTTATGAAGTGCTGCTTTCCCGGATGTAGCACCTATTTGCATTTCTTCCCAAACAGTGCCATCAATCGAAATATACTGCTCATTTTTTCATTCTCAGCTTCAGAACTTGAGAGCAATCACATTCTTTTTCGTCCTCTACGTATATTCGTACGTATATTCGTAAATTCACAATATTCTCCTCTTCATCGTCGGTATTTGTAGGCTCACACTCAGGGTCGAATAGATTATTATCATTCTCAAATAATACGTATATTTTCACTTTCAGAAAATTCACCTTCACCAATTTCCGAAAACTCTTCGCCTATGTGATTTATTTCTTCTAAAAACTTGGTGTTGAAGACCCAGACCGTCCGACTCGTCCAGAGGACTAAGAGCAGCTATTTGGACGGCCGGTAAAAACTTGGTGTGTCTTAAATGTTTCGACATTTTTTCAGAGTGAAAATTAGGAATGAAGCAATGCTGCAGAAACAAAATATAAACTAACTATAGTAATACTTTTTACTTTCCCTCAATACAGGGTAATGTATAGGGAAAGTATTGGAATCATGTTGAAAATCGCAAATCGAGTTTTCGACGGATTTACACGTTTCGAGACCTCTAGAATACGAAAAAATATTTTTAGCGTGACGTCTGTGTGTGTGTCTGTCTGTGTGTCTATCTGTCTGTGTGTCTGTGTGTCTGTGCAATGTATGTATCCACTCTAACTCAAAAACTAATGGACCGAATTTCATAAAATTTGGTAGGTAAGACCCTTGGGTGTGACCCTGGTGCTGATTAGTTTTTGGTACATTTCGGTAAAAAAGAAGCCGCCTCTTTTTTCGAAATGGCCCACAAAAATATTATGTATCCACCCTAGCTGAAATACTAATTGACCAAATTGCAAAAAATTTGGTAGATAAATCACTTGTGGGATACTATGGTGCTGATTAGATTTTGGTACGATTCGGAAAAGAACAAACAACCTGCCTTTAATTGCTTGTTCCGTACGTAACTTTTGACGAGGAAAAGAATAAGAACAACTTTATTACTCTAGGATGAACCGTTCACGAGATATTTGAGATTATTCGCATTTTTGTTATGCCGTCTTTGGAAAAATGTCCAATTTCCAAATAAAAGCAGAAATTTAATTAAAAATGCAAATTTAGTGTTATTTTGGGCAATTAAACTCAATTTAATGAGTTCCTAAAGAAATAAAAAACAATGAATTTGAGTGTGCAGGGAAAGTCATGTGCTGCCCACATCAGATTTTTATTTTTTGTGACCTTTTTTTCCAACTTGAAATTTTACGCACTTTATTGAAATTTTAATACAACAACTATTTTAAATTGAACATACTACGCAACAGTCCTTGCAGAAACGTGCAGGAAACTGATGAAAATATGTGGAATGTGCATGTACATCACTTTTTCTGATCCGATAACCTTATAAGGCAATACATTTTTCTCCCGGTCCAAATGACCGCTCGTGGTAGATAATGGTAGTCTACGTATCTTTATCATATAAACACAAGACGAAAAATAAATATTGAAAAATTGATTGTATACATTTAATAGCAAAAATCTGATGTGGGCAGCACATGACTTTTCCTGCAGACTTATATTCATGTTCTCTTTATTTCAATTAAATTTGATTCACTTTTAATTCAATTTTCGTTCTTATTTGGTAATTGGACTCATTTTCAAAGGTGGCGTAGAGAAAATACGAAAAAACTAAAATCTCGAGAACGGCTAGCCCTAGTGTAATGGGGTTGATTTTATTATTTTCTTCGTTAAACATTACGTATTAAACAAGCATTTAATAGATATATTTCAGCATACGTAGTTTTTTATTTTAGATTTTTGCGGGATATTTTGCAAAAAAAGGCAGGTTATTTTTTCTGAATCATTCTAAAATCTAATCAGCATCAAGGTGTCTCATAAGTGACTTATCTACCGAATTTTGTGAAATTCGGTCCATTGGTTTTTCAGCTAGAGTGGATACAAGCTTTTGCGGGCCATTTCGTAAAAAAGGCGAGTTCTTTTATCCCGAATCATGCCTAAAACTAATCAGCACCAGATTCGCCCACAAGTGACTGTCCTACCAAATTTTATGAAATTCGATCCATTAGTTTTTTAGTTAGAGTGGATACCCAAATCTGCACAGACAGACACACAGACAGACACACACACAGACGTCAAGCTAGAAATAGATTTTCCGTATTCTAGAGGTCTCGAAACGTGTAGATCCGTCGAAAACTCGAGTTGCGATTTTCGGCATGATTCTAATACTTTCCCTATACATTACCATGTATTGCAGGGAAAGTAAAAATCATGAAGTCCAGTGAGAAAAAGCGATAACATTATATGCGAATTTTTGAATAAAAAATTTATAACCGGTTATTTGACCGGGCATGGTACGTTTGGTGTTAATATACGTCCACAAGCCAACACAAGTAAGTAATATTTCTTCCGTCTTTATTAAGTACTTTTGAATTGTGTAACACCCTGTTCTTGCGTTTGCAATCTATGGAATATTGAACATTATCCCCACCCCCTTTGAAATTAGAAGTAAAAAAGAAAAACATAAATATAATATAAAAATGGGAAATATAACACTACACCTTTTTAATTGGAAATGGTAGTGTAACCTCAGCCCCTACTTTATACTTGCCAGCGTAAAATTGCATGTGTTTTATTTAATTATTCGGTTTAATGACATGTATCGCATTTCCAAATGGGCGAAAACGACGAAGCAAGAATAGGAAATCTGATCTTTTTCTGCTGAGGTAATAGGGTGAAAAGGAGTTCGTTGTTCAGAGACAAGTGTCTGGCTTTATAAATCAGTTTCTTTGTTGTTTTCCGTTTTTGGAAGCGGAGATGGGGGAGAAAAGAGTATGGAGAATTGATAAATCGGATCAGTGGTGAATTGCCAGGGGAGACAAGGTGGATATTGTCAACCCAATTAAATTTTTTTGTAAGTAAACGAAGGGAAATGCAGACATATATTTGCTTTGATTGTTTACCAATCGAAGTAAATAACGGCATTTTAGAGTCAGACTCTGGAGTGCCGATGAACTCCAGGGTGTCATGATGCAAACGCCAGTATCATTCTCTGAAATCAACATCATTTATGACATTATTTCAGCAGCACAGAATTTAGATACAAAGGTAATATGCAAAATTATAGCAGTTTTATGAAGGATGCAACAGTAAATATAAATTTAAGCGATCTTTAAACATCTACGGAAAAAAAACACACCGCGGGGAAAAAAATGGAAGCTATATTTTATTTCGCAATGAGTCACGTGATCACTTCATATGATATGGGTTGTTGAGACCCAGACCGTCCAACCTACCAGAAAGGTGTAAGGTAACTGTTTGGACGGCCGGGAAGTGCCACCCAATTTAGACCGGAACCCAGTGGGGGAGGCATCCACAGGGACCGTACCCTCCTTCCCCTACCACCAACCTCTCGGAAGGACTTACGGACCCACATGTTTAACGTGATCGTACTCCGCGTGAACACGGTGGCAGTTTTGGCAGTGGCTGGATTCGAACCCGGGCCTACCGAGTGCAATTCCAGCGCGCTAACCAATGGGCTACCGCGCCCACATATGATATGGGTGTAATTATTATTCCAATTTTCATTTAAAAAACTAATTAACATATTTTGAAGTTTGTGAAGTTCTTTTTCACATTTAAAGTGATAATTTGAATATTTCCTAAAATTCAAAGCAGTTTTTGAATTTTAACTTTGCTTACAAAATATTTTTGTAAATCAAGTCCTGTAGAGTTCTATGTACTTAATTTTTTCAACCCGGGTTAAATCCAAAACTAATTGCGTGATAATTATTCATTTTCATTCCCAAACATCTCACAGCAGACAGTCTCAACAAACAATATACTATAATGCCATTTCGATAAAGTCATGTGAACGGACAGGGTCATGTGACAGCGTCATGTGACACAGGGCATGAACAGGGTCATGTGAACGGGGTTATCATGTGAACGGACAGACAGACAGACAAAATGATCAAAGTCATAAACACTTTTCAACTATGTTAGAAAACGTTAAAAAAAAAAAATCTAGAGCAAAGAGATCCGTATCCAATGTTTTAAAATAATTTTAAATGACTATGGGCAAAATATATTTCAAACTTTAGTTTCTATTCTTGCCTTTAATAATGTGCTTAATTATGCGGATAATTATGTAGCTGGAAGATTCGAAACCCTCAGGGACAACAAGAGCAATCATGATGATAGCCCCGGAAGAACAGGAAGCTGCAAGTGAAAAACCTCTAAGTGAAGCTGCAAATCTTCTCCCCTTCGCCATGAGACACCCTGGGGGGTCTTGTGGACGTGTTGCGTCGGCACGCCTTCACCATGGGGGAATTTGTACACACACACATATAATTATATGAATTTTAAGATTTTTATTAGATAATTTATGTAATGTAATAAGATGATTCATGATCATATTCCCAAAATTTATTGAGGAAATTGCTTTACTAAAATTAAGTTTTTCTTTCCTTATCGTACATATTTTTTCACTCGGGCCTGTATACAGCCCTCGCTTCTTTCCCACACTGTGGGATTTGTTGTTCCGTCTGTGTTACAGTATAGTCAATTTATTTAGATTGAATTGATTCGTTTGGTATGAGTTTTCTATGCTCTGTCTATTCAAATGTAATTTTGAGATTTCAGGATTCTTTTCTAGAATTTCTGCAAATGAATGCAGTAGATTTTGCGCTAAAATGGCAGCTAAATGCAAACGTCTTCCCGGGTGCTTTTAGCACCTGTTGCGCGCCAATTATATCTCTCGCATGCGCTTGCTCGAATAAATACACGACAAAAAAATAATCGACCGTATCTATCGCTTGGGGGGGGGGGGGTATGAAACTAAGCCTATTTGTGATCCCCCCCCTCCTAAAAGAACCTCCCATCCTATCGGCGATATTCACGTACCTACGCATGCGTCTCTGAAAATCGTCTGCCCCCATAGTTCGACTCCCCCTTTTCAGAGAAGCGCCGCCGGTGAGGTGGGGTGGACGTGGAACAAGAGAAGCCACAAGTATTCCGAAGGACCTGTTGATTCATCCAACCGCCTGTTGAATGCGACTGTGAAAGTTTGCAGACGATAAAGTGAGTGATGATTTCCTTTTGTTATTCCTTTTCGCGCGTGACTTTAAGTTAATCGTTTGTTTAATAGGGGGGGGGGGGGGGTGACACCATTGTGAAGCTGAGATTGATGATTTTTTTTAAAACTTAATTTGTGACTTTAGGCGGGGAAGGGTAAATTATCTGAAAAATGGATTTTTCCGGACTTTGATGATTTCTTGCAAAGCGAATGTGTTTGTAAAGTTTAAAAACCAAGTTAGTGAATAAAAATAGTTAAGGTTAATGTTTTTTTCACTTTCAGGGGCAAAATCAGGGCATGGGGCTTTTCAAAATCAGGGGCGGTAATATCTTTAGGATGGATTAGCGGTCGCTTAGGGCTGGCTCCGACCGCTGAAAAGGGTATTGTAATCCTTTATTATACGAAAAGTATATAATATAGATGAAGGATCTTATTAATGTAGGGCCCCCATGACAAAGGGGGGGGGGGGACACCAAAACTTTTGAATAAAAGAGCAAACGCCTCGAAGTATTTATTGGAGATGATGCAACGTGTGCAATTTGAACAATATTAAACGACAGAGGATTTCAGAATTTATAAAGAGCGCAAATTTATATATATATTTATATATATACAGGGTGTACCAAAAAAATTGAAACGCGGTTTAATTCCTTACCTGTTGGAGATAAGTTAGAAATGCAAATTGCAAAAATGTTGAAAGTAAGGTAGAAAATAAGACTACGCTAATGAAACCGTCCTCCCATTAATTTTCAAAAAGTTACACTTTTTAAATTTTTATACGACCCCCTTAGACAAATTTGATTAATCAGAAAAATTCTATTTTTAATGCAACACGATCATTAAAAGTACCCGTATATCTGTATCTTTAAAATCAACTGAATTATGATAAAGGAAAAAATCTGACTTATGCCACTTTTCCGTACCATGTGAAAGGCTGCTTCATCAGTGAAAATAGGGATCATAAACAAATTGACGATGAAAATTTTTTAGATCAAAAATGCGTTAATATGTGTCAAAATGTTTTATCACAAATAAAGCTCTACATAGATAGAGATCATATAAAGCAGTGGTACTCACTACGCGGTTGGGTATCCTATGTATTATCATCCAGTTTTATCTGTTTCGTGAAATGTCACAAATTTACATATCTAATTTGATACATGGTCCCCATTCACAATGCTCAATTTTCAATTAAATACAACTCGAACAATTTTAAACATATGCGGTTTTTTTTATAATTATCTTGTTACATTAAAAATAAAAATTTTCTGATTGACCAAATTTGTCTAAAAGGGTCGTATAAAAATTTTAAAAGTGTACCGTTTTGAAAATTAATGGGAGGACTATTTCATTAACGTAGTCTTATTTCCTACCTTAATTTCAGCATTTTTGCAATTTACATTGTCCACTTATCTCCAACAGGTAAAGAATTAATGCGCGTTTCAATCTTTTTGGAACACCCTGTATATATATATATATATATATATATATATATAACAGAAAATTTAAAAGTGTCAATTAAACTAATTAAAATACACGATTAATGTAAATGGAAAATTCTGATAATTTATCGATGATAGAATTTTATTTTAGTTGGGTGGGGAAATATCACAAATTATCCGTCCTCTTATGAGAAGGGGACCCCGTATGGTTGGTTGCTTGGGCCCTGAATGGGTGGTCCGAAATTCATTACCGGGTAGGGCTTCCCAAGGCGGTAAATTCGTTGCGGTTAAATATGACAGCATAATAAACTTCCAATAATCTGGCATGTTTCTGATTTTTGAGGAACTGGATTATGGTATGTTAAACTGAAAAACATCTGAAGTCGGCAGCACATAACTTTCACAAACTCAGATTCATATACTCTTTATCTCTTTAATAATTCATTAAATTGAATTTAAGTGCACACAATAGCACTCAATTTACACTTTTAGTTCAAGTTCCGTTTTTATTTAGTAACTGGACATATTTTCAAAGGTGGCGTAGCAAAAATGCGAAAGAACTGGATAAGGATTAGCCTTAAAGTAATGAGGTTGGTTTTATTCTCTTCATTGTCAAAAATTACGTATGAAACCATTTAATTGATACATTTGAGCATACGTAGCTGTTAATTTTCGATTTTGACGATTTTTGCGGGCCATTTCGTAAAAAAAGACAGATTCTTCTTTTCGGAATCATACCAAAATCTAATCAGCACCGAGGTGGGCCGCAAGTGACTTACTTACCGAATTTGGAGAAATTTGGTCAATTAGTTTTTTAGCTAGAATGGATACATGGGATTTTTGCTGGCCATTTCGCAGAAAGAAACAGATTTTTTCATCCCGAATCTTACCAAAATCTAACCAGAATCAAGGTGACTTACATATAAATTTTTGTGAAATTAGTATTTGAGTTAGAGTGGACACATGTCTTGCAAAGAAATACACACACGCAGACACACACATAGACGTCATGCTAATGATAGTTTTTTCGTGTTCAATAGGTCCTAAAATGTGTAGATTCGTCGAAACTCGAGTTGCGATTTTCGACATGATTCCAATACTTTCCCTATACATTACCATGTATTGTACGGAAAATAAAATGGGAAAAATTAATTTAAAAATAAAATAATGAACAATTAATGGATATTTATTTTCCTAAAATTTACACCAACTGGATTACACTGTACGCTGTAAGGGAAACACTTAAATTAACTTAATATTGTAAAATTAAATTAACTTTATGTTGTAAACTTCAATTGATTCGAAATCTGCATATGAAATTATTTAGCCTATTACAGTCAATGTTACTCAGTATAGCCACAAGAGAGGCCTGCCGGACTATCGGACGCGCCGAACCATCGGATGCCGGATTGATGAAAGTTTACTATAGTTAGGATATAGTCTTTGAGGAATTGACGCTTCACAAGTCTGCATAAAGTTTTAGAAGTAATAGCTCATAATTTTATGAATTAAAAATATCTGTGGAAAAATGCAGCCAGTTTCAAATTTCATTTTACATTTTTATAAAATTTAGAATACTTTGTAAAACATCCATGAATTTTGGATCGCATTTAGCTTTAAGTGTGGAAAATTTAGAATATTGTGGTTATGACGAGTCTGCATATAGTGAGATAACGGATTTTACCAGGAAATTATGAGCTCTAAACTGGCACAATTCAAACTGAATTTGGTTATGATGAGTCTACATTTAGTGAGATAACGAATTTTACGAGGAAATTATGAGCTCTAAACTGGCACAATGCAAACTGAATTTGGTTATGATGAGTCTACATTTAGTGAGATAACGAAATTTACGAGGAAATTATGAGCTCTAAACTGGCACAATGCACACTGAATTTGGTTATGATGAGTCTACATTTAGTGAGATAACGAATTTTACGAGGAAATTATGAGCTCTAAACTGGCACAATGCAAACTGAATTTGGTTATGATGAGTCTACATTTAGTGAGATAACGAATTTTACGAGGAAATTATGAGCTCTAAACTGGCACAATGCAAACTGAATTTGGTTATGATGAGTCTACATTTAGTGAGATAACGAATTTTACCAGGAAATTATGAGCTCTAAACTGGCACAATGCAAACTGAATTTGGTTATGATGAGTCTACATTTAGTGAGATAACGAATTTTACGAGGAAATTATGAGCTCTAAACTGGCACAATGCAAACTGAATTTGGTTATGATGAGTCTACATTTAGTGAGATAACGGATTTTACGAGGAAATTATGAGCTCTAAACTGGCACAATGCAAACTGAATTTGGTTATGATGAGTCTACATTTAGTGAGATAACGAATTTTACGAGGAAATTATGAGCTCTAAACTGGCACAATGCAAACTGAATTTGGTTATGATGAGTCTACATTTAGTGAGATAACGAATTTTACGAGGAAATTATGAGCTCTAAACTGGCACAATGCAAACTGAATTTGGTTATGATGAGTCTACATTTAGTGAGATAACGAATTTTACGAGGAAATTATGAGCTCTAAACTGGCACAATGCAAACTGAATTTGGTTATGATGAGTCTACATTTGGTGAGATAACGGATTTTACGAGGAAATTATGAGCTCTAAACTGGCACAATGCAAACTGAATTTGGTTATGATGAGTCTACATTTAGTGAGATAACGAATTTTACGAGGAAATTATGAGCTCTAAACTGGCACAATGCAAACTGAATTTGGTTATGATGAGTCTACATTTAGTGAGATAACGAATTTTACGAGGAAATTATGAGCTCTAAACTGGCACAATGCAAACTGAATTTGGTTATGATGAGTCTACATTTAGTGAGATAACGAATTTTACGAGGAAATTATGAGTTCTAAACTGGCACAATGCAAACTGAATTTGGTTATGATGAGTCTACATTTAGTGAGATAACGAATTTTACGAGGAAATTATGAGCTCTAAACTGGCACAATGCAAACTGAATTTGGTTATGATGAGTCTACATTTAGTGAGATAACGAATTTTACGAGGAAATTATGAGCTCTAAACTGGCACAATGCAAACTGAATTTGGTTATGATGAGTCTACATTTAGTGAGATAACGGATTTTACGAGGAAATTATGAGCTCTAAACTGGCACAATGCAAACTGAATTTGGTTATGATGAGTCTACATTTAGTGAGATAACGAATTTTACGAGGAAATTATGAGCTCTAAACTGGCACAATGCAAACTGAATTTGGTTATGATGAGTCTACATTTAGTGAGATAACGGATTTAACGAGGAAATTATGAGCTTTTTCACTGGCACAATGCAAACTGAATATCGTTATGGCGAGTCTGCATTTAATGAGACAACAGATTTTACGGGGAAATTATGAGCTTTTAACTGGCATAATCAAATTGGATTTGTTTATGGCGCCTCTACATTTAGTGAGATAACGGATTTTACGAGGAAATTATGAGCTCTAAACTGGCACAATGCAAACTGAATTTGGTTATGATGAGTCTACATTTAGTGAGATAACGAATTTTACGAGGAAATTATGAGCTCTAAACTGGCACAATGCAAACTGAATTTGGTTATGATGAGTCTACATTTAGTGAGATAACGGATTTAACGAGGAAATTATGAGCTTTTTCACTGGCACAATGCAAACTGAATATCGTTATGGCGAGTCTGCATTTAATGAGACAACAGATTTAACGGGGAAATTATGAGCTTTTAACTGGCATAATCAAATTGGATTTGTTTATGGCGCCTCTACATTTAGTGAGATAACGGATTTTACGAGGAAACTATGAGCTTTTAACTGGCAAAATGCACATTGAATTTGGTTATGACGTGTCTGCATTTAGTGAGACAACGGATTTTACAAGGAAATTATGAGTTTTTAACTGGCACAATGCAACTTGAATTTGGTTATGCCAGGTCTGCATTTAGTGAGACAACGGATTTTACGAGGAAATTATGAGCTTTTAGCTAGCACAATGAAAATTTAATTTGGGTATGACGAGTCTGCATTTAGTGAGATAACGGATTGTGCGAGGAAATTATGCGCTATTAACTGGCACAATGCAAACTGAATTTGGTTATGACGAGTCTGCATTTAGTGAGATAACGGATTGTACGAGGAAATTATGCGCTATTAACTGGCACAATGCAAACTAAATTTGGTTATGACGAGTCTGCATTTAGTGAGATAACGCATTGTACGAGGAAATTATGCGCTATTAACTGGCACAATGCAAACTGAATTTGGTTAGACGAGTCTGCATTTAGTGAGATAACGGATTGTACGATGAAATTATGCGCTATTAACTGGCACAATGCAAACTGAATTTGGTTATGACGAGTCTACATTTAGTGAGATAACGGATTGTACGAGGAAATTATGCGCTATTAACTGGCACAATGCAAACTAAATTTGGTTATGACGAGTCTGCATTTAGTGAGATAACGGATTGTACGAGGAAATTATGCGCTATTAACTGGCACAATGCAAACTGAATTTGGTTATGACGAGTCTGCATTTAGTGAGATAACGGATTGTACGAGGAAATTATGCGCTATTAACTGGCACAATGCAAACTGAATTTGGTTATGACGAGTCTGCATTTAGTGAGATAACGGATTGTACGAGGAAATTATGCGCTATTAACTGGCACAATGCAAACTAAATTTGGTTATGACGAGTCTGCATTTAGTGAGATAACGGATTGTACGAGGAAATTATGCGCTATTAACTGGCACAATGCAAACTGAATTTGGTTATGACGAGTCTGCATTTAGTGAGATAACGGATTGTACGAGGAAATTATGCGCTATTAACTGGCACAATGCAAACTAAATTTGGTTATGACGAGTCTGCATTTAGTGAGATAACGGATTGTACGAGGAAATTATGCGCTATTAACTGGCACAATGCAAACTGAATTTGGTTATGACGAGTCTGTATTTAGTGAGATAACGGATTTAACAAGGAAATCATGAGCTTTAAACTGGTACAATGCAAGTTGAATTTGGTTGTGGCGAATCTACAGTTAGTAAGATAACGGATTTTACGGGGAAATTATGAACTTTAAACTGCCATTTAATGGAGTGGGACAACCCAGTGGTTGAGGTACGAGGATTGCATAGATATTAATAATATAAACACGTTAATTTATTTGTTTGTCTGGCGAAATTTTGCGTTGAAATTGGCGGCATATCGCCAACTACGCGAGTCTTTTAAAATTCTGCTAAATTGACAAAGATGTCGCCAAATTGATTAAATTAACGCTAAATCAATGAAAATGACGATTAATTGATGAAAATTCAACATTTTGGAAAGAACATAACAAACGACTATATGAATAACCCATTTCTCCACCCGTCCGTAATGCTTGGCGAAAAATTTGGCGGGATATCGCAAACTTAGCGACTTTTTTAAATATTGATAGATTGACGAAAATGTGCCCAAATTGATAAAAATGTCACGGAAATGATAAAAGTGACGATAAATAGGAGACAATGCTTTGCAAATTTTTAATTCCGTCATATGACGGGCATACTTTAGTCCTATATAGTGGATGAGATTTTCTTCCAAAACGGTCCAAAGATCTTTCTTAGGTGGGTTGGGCCCAAACAGTTGATTTTTTTTGGATGATCCCTACTTCCGAGAAGTAATTAAGAAGGTGTATGAGCACTTATGATATAATGATGGCATTTTCTTCCAAAATGGTCCAAAGATCTTTCTTAGATTGGTTGGGCCCAAACAGTCAGTTTTTTTTATGACCCCTACTTTCGAGAGTAATTAAGAAGGGGTATGGGCACTTAAGATCTGCACGGGTGGTCGACGTTCAAATCCCATTATCGTACGGAAAGAAGGCGTGGACATAAAGTGATTAATAGTTGACGAGCAGAATGTCAAGAAAAATTAGACAATCACTTTTCAGGATAACAACGGAGAATTTGCACTCGGAGAATTCCCGGCTCTGCTTAAATTATCCCATGTTTACGCGGAGTACGGGCACATTAAATCTGTGGTTCCAAAATTCCTTCCGAAATGTAGGTGGTAGAAAAAATAGGGTACGGTCTCTGTTCATGCCGTACCCCACTGAGTTCCAGTCTAAATAGGGTGGCAAATTCCCGGTCGTCTAATCAGATACTTTACCCTTTCGAGTAGACAATTTTCACTACAGCACTATTCATACAGCAATCATGCAGCATATACAGCACTTCATACAGCATTCATACAGCATATACAGTACTTCACATTTCACTACAGCTATTGAAATGATTAAGTTTCACAATCACTGAGTCTTAAATAATTAACTTCCCTTTTATGTATAATTATGCCAGATTTTGTCCTATGCTATCACTGTTAGAAAATGTAACATTTCGAATAAATTTCGAAATTTTCAGTCGAATTTAAAAAAAATCTGATGTGGGTAACACATGACTTTCCTTATATAATGTAATGAATTTACTACTTTTACAGTAAAAAAATAGGCTTTTCTTATAGTAGATACTTATATTCTTTCCAAGATATTGAATTTTCGACAATTAGTCGTTATTTTCATTGATTTAGCGTCATTTTTATCCATTTGGCGATATTTTCGTTAATTTCGCAACATTTCAAAAAAACGCCAAGTTACCGACATTCCGACAAATCAGTCGCCAAAACCACGCCAAGCGTTATGGACGAAGAAATAAGTTATTCTTACAGCAGATAAATGACTATTGGCGATCAAATGCAAAAGTATTATTCAAAGTATCTTTTTTCATGAATGGAACGAGATAGATTCACGAGAATGATGTCACCCAATTTATCGCATGGTATTACATATGAAAAGTGAACATGTTTCACAATAGGAAATATTTTTTTTTATTTTATATGATTTTTTGATAATTTTTTTGAAAAATGTGCAATATCTCGAGAACGGTTCATGTTAGCGTTCTAAAATTTATGTCAATCGTTTTCTAATGAAAAATTACATAAGAAATGTCAATTTGCGTAACTTTATTAGCGGTTTTGATTTTTTGATGATTTTTTCAAAATTTCACTCGCAAATTTAAGGGGGGTTCTGAACATTCGATTGCGTATAAAAACAATAGGCTTCCTGTTTACGGATTGTGATTTTTGTACCAAATTTCGTTCGAATCGGTCCATTCGTTCGTCAGTTATCGTCTCCACAGACTCACTGACACACAAACACACACACACACACACACACACACACACACAGACACACACAGACATCACTTCAAAAATGTTTGATTCGTGATCAGGGATGCTCGAAACGTGCTCTCCCGTCGAAAACTCGAATTCGAATTATCGACCACGTCACAATACTTTCCTTATACATTATGTATATAAAGAAAGTAAAAATTCTGTCTAGATTTACAGTTTTTGATATTGAAGCCAAATATGCAGATTCATGAAAATTCATTAATATTTGTACACAATGGTGCTACAATTTAATATTAATTTAATTAATATTTTAATATATGGAATTAACAAATTTTAATATATGGCCTATATTGTTTATTGAAGATGCTATCTATATTGGTAAATATCAATTTAGAGTTGCGAAAAATATAAATTAATTATGTACTTCGAAATAGTTTTACATGTTGTCAACTAGAAAAGTGCCACGTGTACAATTCAACGTTAAAAACACAGTACAGTGGATCTTATACATTATTACTTTCCTGATATACATAGTATAATGTATAAGGAAAGTATTCTGAAAGGGTCGAAAATTCGAATTCGAGTTTTCGACGAGAGAGCACGTTTCAAGCATCCCTGATTACGAATCGAACATTTCTGAAGTAATGTCTGTGTGTGTGTGTGTATGTGTGTGTCAGTGAGTCTATGGAGACGATATCTCACGAACGAATAGAGCAATTCGAATGAAATTTGGTACAAAAATCACAATCCGCGAATTTGGTACAATAATCACAATCCGTTTGGTACAAAAATCACTCGCCGTGAATACTGGAAGCCTATTGTTTTTAAACACAATCAAATGTTCAGAACCCCGCAAAATTTTCGATTGAAATTTTGAAAAAATCATCAAAAAATCAAAACCTTCATTAAGGTTACGCAAATAGACATTTCTTATGTAATTTTTCATTAGAAAACGATTGACATAAATTTTAGAACGCTAACATGAAAATTTTTCGAGATATTGAACATTTTTCAAATTTATCAAAAAATCATATAAAATTAAAAAAAAAATATTTTCTATTGAGAAACCTGCTCACTTTTCATATGTAATATCATGCGATAAATTGGGTGACATCATTCTCCTGGATCTACCTCGTTCCATTCATGAAAAAAGATACTTTGAGTAATATTTTTGTATTTGAACACCAATAGTCATTTATCTGCTATTTTAAGAATAACTTATTTCTCCGTCCATAACGCTTGGCGAGATTTTGGCGACGAATTTGGTGGAATGTCGCCAACTTAGCGACTTTTTTAAATGTTGCTAAATTAAAGAAAAACTCGCCAGATGGATAAAAATGACGCCAAATCAATGAAAATGACGACTCATTGACCAAAATTCAATATCCTGGAGAGAATATAAATATCTACTATAAGAATAATCTATTTGTTTTTACTGTAAAAGTAGTAAATTCATTGCATTATATAAGGAAAGTCATGTGCTGCCCACATCAGAGTTTTTGGAATGCAATCGTTGTCAATATAATAGTACGAAAAAGTGAAATCTAGCAATTAGCTTGTAAACACAACTTGCATGTTTACAAATTAAAATCCCTAAAACATACACCTCTCCTTGCAACAAAAACCCCAATTCTCCAACAAAAATTGAATGGAAACGACAGTGCACGGAAATCTATTAACGTTCACAGTTTAATTAAAAGGGGCATCTAATTGTACTTTTTCAGAAAATAGAATACTTTTCTCTCACTTAAACTTGGATCCAGGAACACCTTCCTCACCCACTTAAACTTGGATCCAGGAACACCTATTCACTTCCAATAAAAGAACAATCACTGCGATTTTCGACTTAATGGAATTATTGCAGGTGCAGTTAAAGAGCTTTGCCTGTATCCAAAACGCGCTGCGAATGCTTTGTTCTCGGAAATAGAGAGATACTTTGAGAATAAATTGTGTTAAGAGATTAGCAAATGTTGTTTATATGGCTTTTAAAATAGAAAGAAGAAGATGCGATAGGATTAAGGAAGGTAAGGTGGGTAAGGAAGTGGCATAGAACTTGTTCATTAATCAAAATACTTTTCGATTTTGGGTAGTCACATGGATTTTCCTTTTGAACGACGCTTGCGATAAGTTTGTCTTCATTATTCAAATCATCACGATACTCTGATAATTTCTTCTTCAAAGGCTTCTTTCATTTCTGCTTCACCGCAGCCAGTAACAGAGACATACAGCTAAGCCGATTTCATGGATTCGAGACACTTTGGAACTCCCAATAATTTTGTTGTAGGTCCCTGGAACCCCTGATATTTTTATGCGTATTTAATGGGGAAAATGTACTCATACCCTTAGATGTATAAATTACATTTTCAGTTATCAATTCTTCAAGTTTTTCATTATTCATTCCCTGTTTACTGTATATAAAATCGCGTGTATAGAAATTTCCCTGTCAAACTGTTTATCATATTCTGCATATACGATTTTAACTCAAAAATGATTGGAAGAGAATTTTGTTGACATTTTCGACATTAATAAAAATACCTAAATATGAATTTGTTATTTTTATTTGGATCAAAAGCTCCACATGCAAAGAAAATAAAATGCTTTCAAAAATGTGCAAATGTGAAAAAAGATATTTACTTGTAGTTCAACCTTTTATAGACACACACACAAAAAATGCTCAGCAATTGCTGATGATAAATTCGGCAATTGTGTTTGCAAGGAAAAAAATTGCAATGTTAAAGTTCAACACTTAGCAAATGTACAATTTTAAATTGCAAATAGCAAATTTGCAATATTAATTGCTCAACAGTCAGCAAATTGCAATTTTAAAGCTCAACAGTCTTTTGCAATCATTTGCAAAATGTTCATGACGTAGAGATAGTATAAAATGTTCATGAATCTCAACACCATTTAGGTATGCATTAAATAATTTAAGACTAATAATATAAAATGTGTGAATTATTTATAATTCAGGAAAATATTAAATTTAAACATTATGTTATATACAAATTTTTCAGTTTTTTCGAGTCCCATCTGCCGGCATGGATGTTAGTAGAGGCGTCCATGGACGCCAATGCCTGCAAAGGGGGATTGAACCGTTTGTGATAGGGTATGTCAAATACCTGTCTGTTTGAGAGGTTCTTCGTATGGGATTGACGCTGTTCTATCCGTACGCAAAAGGTTAAAAGTAAACAACTCTAAAAATATAAGACAGACTAGCTCTAAGTTATACAGCCTATTAGGTCTTTTATCGGTCGCAAAATTCAAATTAACCTAAATGTGTGGAGAACTTTCCCTACACAAGACAGAATCACAAAATAAATCCAATCGCTTTTGCAGAAATATACAGTGGAACCCCGATTTCACGTGTCCCCTGTTCATACTTTTAACTGTCTCGTACATAATTACTTTCCTTATATACATATTGCATAAGGAAAGTATTGTGACGGGGTCGAAAATTTGAATTCGAGTTTTCGACGGGAGAGCACGTTTCAAGCATCCCTGATCACGAATCAAACATTTTTGAGATGATGTCTGTGTGTGTGTGTGTGTGTGTGTGTCAGTGAGTCTGTGCAGACGATAACTGACGAACGAATGGACCGATTCGAACGAAATTTGGTACAAAAATTACAATCCGTAAACACTGGAAGCCTATTGTTTTTATACGTAATCGAATGTTCAGAACCCCCCTTAAATTTTCGAGTGAAATTTTGAAAAAATCGTCAAAAAATCAAAACCGCTAATAAAGTTACGCAAATAAACATTTCTCATGTAATTTTTCATTAAAAAACGATTGACATAAATTTTAGAACGCTAACATGAATCATTCTCAAGATATTGCACATTTTTCAAAAAAATTATCAAAAAATCATGTAAAATAAAAAAAATATATCTCCTATTGAGAGTCATGTTCACTTTTCATATGTAATACCATGCGATAAATTGGATGACATCATTCTCGTGGATGTAGCTCGTTCCGTTTATAAAAAAAGATACTTTGAGTAATACTTTTGTATTTGAACGCCAATAATCATTTATATGCTATAAGAATAACTTATTTTTCCGCCCATAACGCTTGGCGAGGTTTTTGCGACGAATTGGGTGGAATGTCGCCAACTTGCCTACTTTTTAAATGTTGCTAAATTAGCGAAAAACTCACGAAATGGACAAAAATGACGCTGAAACAATGACGACTTATTGATGATGACGACATGGAAAATGACTACTCATTGACGAAAATTCAATATCTTGGAAAGAATATAAATAACTACTATTAAAGTATTCTATTTTTTTTTACTGCAAAAGTAGTAAATTCATTGCATTATATAAGGAAACTCATGTGCTGCCCACATCAGATTTTTTTATTTGTATTTTGGGGTATTAATGTATTAAAGTTAAGAATGTGTCATAAGCACATGAGAAAACTATCATAATCACATGAGAAGGTTAGTTGTTATAAGATCCGGTTTGTAAATGCTAAAAGACTGGACAAGGCACGTAATTGGACAGTTACATTTATCTTATAATAGTTCCCATATTAGACCACACGAAATAGACTTTACCACCAAGTAAGTTTTTACGGAATAATTCTCTAATACCCTATATTTTTATTGGTTCGTAAATGCTAAAAGATTGGACAAGGCACGTAATTGGACAGTTGCATTTAACTTTTAATAGTTCCCATATTAGACCACACGAAATAGACTTTACCACCAAGTAAGTTTTCACGGAATAATTCTCAAATACCCTATATTTTTATTGGTTTGTAAATGCTAAAAGACTGGACAAGGCACGTAATTGGACAGTTACATTTAGTTTTCAATAGTTTAAACATTAGACCACACGAAATAGACTTTACCACCAAGTCTTTACGGAATAATTCTCCAATTCCCCATATTTTTATTATTTCATTTGTTTGTAAATGCTAAAAGATTGGACAAGGCACGTAATTGGACAGTTACATTTAGCTTTTAACAGTTCAAACATTAGACCGCACGAAATAATGGTAATTTATGTCAATTATCTAGTGTTTCAACCAAGGCTTTCCGGAATAAATCTCCAATACCCCATATTTTTATTGATTAATTTTAAGTTTATTGTTGTTGTTGTTGTTGTCGTGTCCTTAACATTGCATTTAAGGAAGAATGAGTGCACTGCTTCATTAAGTTTCTTGTGTTGGATTAAATAGTCTAATGTATGAACACAATTATGCAAATATGGCATACTAAGCCACGTTTATCTCCCAATCATTTAAGAATTCTTAAGATTCCAAATATCCTTTTATGGGAGGCAAACATTGATTCATTTTCTGTCCTATAAAATAATACCTCTATTATAATATATGGTATACAATTTTACATTTGTAGGCAACACGCAGGCCACGCCCACTGGTTTGCTCCATGGCGTTTTCTCGTATTTCTAAGCACCTCTAATTTTTATCAGCCAAGCCATTCTTAAGAATGTGGAGCAATTTCAACTATCGGCCAAGATAAACACAGAAATAACACAAAGAAATGTATAGACAATATACATAGACAATACATAAAGGCATATGTACACTATACGCTTAGGCTTAGAAAGACAATACATGTAGACGAATATAATATAGACATATCGTAATTACGATACCCAGACTCCAGATTTGAAAATTGAAGATTATTACTTTCCTTATATACATAAAATATAAGGAAAGTATTGTGACGGGGTCGAAAATTCGAATTCGAGTTTTCGATGGGAGAGCACGTTTCAAGCATCCCTGATCACGAATTGAACATTTTTGAAGTGATGTCTGTGTGTGTGTTGAAGACCCAGACCGTCCGACTCGTCCGGAGGACTTAGAGTAACTAGTTGGACGGCCGGGAAGAGTCTGTGTGTGTGTGTGTCAGTGAGTCTGTGGAGACGATATCTCACGAACGAATGGAGCGATCCGAATGAAATTTGGTACACAAAAATCCGTGAATACTGGAAGCCTATTGTTTTTAAACGTTATCGAATGTTCAGAACCCCCCTAAATTTTCGAGTGAAATTTTTAAAAAATCATCAAAAAATCAAAACTTTTAATAAAGTTACGCAAATAAACATTTCTTATATAATTTTTCCTTAGAAAACAATTGACATAAACTGTAAAACTCTAGCGAGAGCCATTCTCGAGATATTGCACATTTTTCAAATAAATTTTAAAAAAATCCCATAAATTAAGAAAAATATATTAACTGTTGAGAAATATGTTCACTTTTCATATGCAACATCATGCGATAAATTTGGTGACATCATTCTCATGGATCTAGCTATTTCCATTCATAAGAAAATATACTTTGAGTAATACATTTATGAGGAATATATTTCAGTATTTGAACGCCAGTAGTCATTTATCTGCTATAAGAATAACTTATTTCTTTCCATAACGCTTGGCGAGATTTTGGCGGCGAATTTGGCGGAATGTCGCCAACTTGGCGACTTTTTTTAAATGTTACCAAACTAACGAAAATATCGCTAAATAGATGAAAATGACGCCAAATCGATGAAAATGACGACTAATTAACGAAAATTCAATATCTTGGAAATAATTTCAGTACCTACTATAAGAATAACCTATTTTTTTGCTGTCGAAGTAGTAAATTCATTGCATTATATAAGGAAAGTTATGTGCTGCCCACATCAGATTTTATTTTAATTTGTGATTAATCCCTCACAAACTTTGCTTAAACATATCTCTGGAACTTTTTACGATAAAATACTGAATTTTTGTACATCACCTTATTAATGTAGTGAGCGCATTTTACTAATTGGAAATGTTTTTGTCCGGGGTCGTATAAAAAGTTAAATTTTGTATTTCTTCAAACTCAATCCCCTGGAAATTTTATCGATTTCATAAAATTCGGTACCTTTTTTTACGCAACTTTATAATTTATTATATATGTCTAATATCAATATTTAAGGAATAAAAACCGAGGTCAATGTTTTTGGGACACCCTGTATATCAATTAGAACAAAAGAATAATTTGATAAGGTTGGTTGTTTTCTTATGAATAATGCGTGATTTAAATCAGTGATTTCTTTTTTAAATCGTGATTTTAATCATGATTTAAATAAACAAACACAGTATTTTATTATTTTTGAGGCACACGTGACTTCCTTATGTACAATTTGCACAAGATCGAATTTCCGCATAAACAATTTATTTCAAAATGAGATAGCACTTAGTAGTTAGTCACTTATCGCCGTAGGCGTAGCCAAGACCACGATAAGACGGTAAGTCCATGACTAAATTATGGGGAAGAGGTTAGTAGAAAACTAATGTGCATGTTTAGCCAATGGGGGAAATAGAGAATATGTATTAAAATGAGTTATTGGATTATAAGCTTTTTACTCTCGACCTCGACTGTCAGACCAATGCAAAGGTGCAAGAAACAGTACCACCTAATTTAGGGTGATACCAATTAGAGGTGACATCCACAAGGACCGTACATTCCTTCCTCTACCCCCAATTTCTCGGAAGGTTGCATTGACGATGCTGTGACAAATCGTCATCAGTGACTTAATATAAACCAGTTTTATTTTCATACTGAATTGGACATCCTTCACCATCGCGAAGAACCATCACATCCGACATTATGTTTAGATCAATAATTATATTTGGGGAAATGAAATACATAAGAACCCACTTAAAGAAAGTTGTATGTTCTGATTCTAGCGACTGAACAAATATCTAGGATTTAACAAAGGATTAAAAGGTCGAATGAAGGGCAAAAGGATCTACAGCTACGCAAAGGAATAATAGCCACTGTTCTGTTTAATGATTCTTTTGTATAAATTTTAAAGAAAAAATTTAAAATGGCCCGGGAAAACCTACACTCACTTTCCATATTCCCATCTAAAAAGTTTTATTTGACTACAAATTTTCTGTGAGTAGGGCGGTCATTTGTTTTTAAGGGGATGAAAATAAGTCCCCTTATTTTCATCAATAAAGAATTACATTTTTTCGATATATATATATATATATATATATAATAAATATGTATGATAATAATATAATATGAAATTCCATTGATAGATTAGCGAGAAGTTGTAACTCAAATAACCATAACTTAAAATATGAGCTAACTACGTAAAAGATAGTAGAGTTTCATCAATCAAGAGGAGAATAAAACGCATATATCCAGTCATCAAACTAAATATAATCAACATATATCAATGGTGAGAATTCGAATATTGAAAAACAGAAAATAACCAAGCAGTAAAGCAAAACACGTGGGAAAACACTAGGCTTTAAATAGAATTAATTTTGAAAAAATTTGTCGTCAGGTCTAAATATCTATTCAAATGAACAAAAAAAGCTTGTTTCTGAAGACGGCTATAGATAATATCTATAAACTGTGTCTACTTGGACAAAAGACGGACATAATATATATACACTCTATAACAAAAAAAAATCAACGCACCAAGAAGGAGTTGTCTGATTGAAATAAAAATTGGTGGATGTGAAGAACATACATTGAAAAAGAAACGCTTAAAATTTCAGAACCATTTAATGACTTTGAGTTTGACCGTATACAAAGGGAGGAAGTTAATAAGACGTTGGTCCACCTATGGCTTGAATGCAAGATGTCACCCAGCGTGGCATAGACTGATAAAGTTCACGGATGGTGTCCTGTGGAAGATCTTGCCGAATTGTCTCCAACTCTCGCGCTAAATCGTCAACATTTCGGGATGGTTGCAATAGCCTTCCCATAACGTCCCAAATGTGCTCTATGACAGAGAGGTCAGGCGACTTAGCTGGCCGAGTAAGTGTTGGGCAAGCTTGAAGATAATTCATAGCAATACGTGCCATGTGCGGTCGGGCATTATCTTGTTGAGAAGTAAATCCGGGTGTCGCAAAAGAAACGGTAACACAACCGGTCGTAGAATATTGTCTACGTACCGCTGTGCTGTCAGTGTGTCAGAAATGACTACCACTGGGATCTGGCTGTCAAAGGAGATGACACCCCAGAACATACCCACCTGCAGATATACACCTGCTCAGACATACACCTGCTGAATGCGCAGTTCCGATGCGCTGGAGCTCCCACTATTTATTCATCGGACACCAAATTTTTATTCATTTGCATGTTCGTTCAAAATGTCTTTGCATACGAAATTTCATTACAATTGGACAACTCTTTCTTGGTGCGTCGATTTTTTTGTTATAGTGTATATAGTATATATCCACCTCCAACTATATTCCTTTTGCGTGATCTATGATTTATCAGAAAATTAAGAATCCCTTACAATTGTTGTGACTAAACGGGAATTTTAACTTTTGGCATATTCTGAATAATATTTGAATGTAGTATCGGAGAAGACAACATTTAAGTGTTAATAAATGCAGAAAATCTCATTTTAAACAGATAATAAAGATTTGTTTTATCGTAATTTTTGCCTAAAATTAATTAGAGTGCAGATTTAGTATATTAATATTTTTTGAGAGAATGATTGCACATCTACAATTCTCAAATGAACCATTTTTTACATGCAACTGACGCCAAGTCCGAGAAATTACTATCATGCTTATAAGTTTGACAATTTTAAACACACTAGCCCCTATTGCGCCTTTTTGTCTAAAATCCAAGCGATGCAAGTGTTTGCAGGAAAAGGAAAAATTCGAAATATTTTTCAGATTATTACTTTCCTTATATACATAATGTATAAGGAAAGTATTGTGACGGGGTCGAAAATTCGAATTCGAGTTTTCGACGGGAGAGCACGTTTCAAGCATCTCTGATCATGAACATTTTTGAGGAGATGTCTGTGTCTGTGTGTGTGTGTGTGTGAAAGCGTGTGTGTGTGTGCGAGTCAGTGAGTCTCTGGAGACGATATCTCACGAACGAACGAAGCGATTCGAATGAAATTTGGTACAAAAATCACAATCCGTGAATACTGGAAGCCTACTGTTTTTAAACGTAATCGAATGTTCAGAACACCTCCCCCCTAAATTTTCGAGTGAAAAAATCAAAATCTCTAATAAAGTTACGCAAATAGACATTTCTTATGTAATTTTTCCTTAAACGATTGACATGAACTTTAGAACGCTAGCATGAACCGTTTTCGAGATATTGCACATTTTCCAAACAAATTTATCAAAAAATCCCATAAATTAAAAAAAAAAATTTACTGTTGAGAAACATGTTCACTTTTCATATGTAATATCATACGAAAAATTTGGTGACATCATTCTCGTGTATCTAGCTTGTTCCATTCATGAGAAAAGATACTTTGAGTAATACTTTTGTATTTGAACGCAAATAGTCATTTATCTGCTATAAGAATAATTTATTTCTCCGTCCATAACGCTTGGCGTGATTTTGGCGACGAATTTGGCGGAATGTCGCCAACATGGCGACTTTTTTAAATGTTGCCAAATTAACAAAAATCTCGCCAAATGGATAAAAATGGCGCCAAATCAATGAAGATGACGACTAATTGAAGAAAATTCAATATCTTGGAAAGAGTATAAGTATCGAGTATAAGAAAAACCTATTTCTTACTGCAAAAGTACTAAATTCATTGCATTATATAACGAAAGTCATGTGTTAACCACATCAGATTTTTTTTTAAATGGTCAAGGTGACTAATTCTTTCATTTGTCTTAATGATTTAATCTTATTTCTATTGTGAAAATAAACATTTAAATTAAGAAATTTGTAAATTTTTTCAAAATATTTACAGAAGTTGAAATTGCAATATTTTAAATATAAGTTTTGTTTACAAGAGAATATAAATATTTCAGTTACTTACTATTTGCATAAACATTTAAAAATTTGGATTTTTAAAACATGTTCTATCACTTGTTATTTCTATAACTTCTAATCAGAAAATGCAATTTAGCATTTTATGAGCGTTATTTTAGCATCCAATTGGAAATGAAGTCTTTCTGATTTAAAGTAGAATTAAATAGAACTTAAAAATCTGAATTCAATATTATGGATTTTATATTTTGCATTAGTAGATTATGTCACTTTATAAAAGTGTTACGCGTTCAAATATGCTGCATCTTTAATACATGCGTACGTTACGTGCAGTAAAGGGAAAAAAATCGCGACTTTATGTAAATTTATTTTTTTTTAAATTCTAGGAAGTTAATTTTAATGCCTCTTCCTGTATTGTAAAGAGCAACTTAATTGGAATCATATCCTTTCGTCCTAACGGTTCTGTATATTCTGCGTTGTCTTTGTAAACGGAGCTCCAAAGTATATATTGGAGACTCACGGCCAACTAAAGAGAATGGCCTTGCAGGAACAGCTGTCATGTGACCAATGTAGTCCTATGAGAAATGACGGCTTTTCCGCAATTCGTTTCTTAGACATAGCGTAATTTTCTAAAATAGTGCTTCTATTGCTAATACAAGAATAATGTATATACTAAAAATAATGTTCATACTAAAAAAAATCTGGTGTAGGCAGCACATGATTTTCTTTATATAATGCAATGAATTTACTACTTTTACAGTAAAAAGAAATAGATTATTTTTATAAATATTCTTTCAAATTGTTTCCAAGATATTGAATTTTCGTCCATGAGTCGTCATTTTTATTGATTTAGCGATATTTTTATCCACTTGGCGAGTTTTTAGTTAATGTAGCAACATTTAAAAAACGCGCCAAGTTGGCGACATTTAATGAAATTCGTCGCCAAAATCTCGCCAAGCGTTGTGGACGGAGAAATAAGTTATTCTTACATCAGATAAATGACTATTGGCGTTCAAATACAAAAGTATTACTCAAAGTATCTTTTTCATGAATGGAACGAGTTAGATTCACGAGAATGATGTCACCCAATTTATCGCATGGTATTACATATGAAAAGTGAACCTGTTTCTCAATTGGAAATTTTTATTTTTATTTTATATGACTTTTTGATAATTTTTTCGAAAAATGTACAATATCTCAAGAACGGTTCATGTTAGCGATCTAAAATTTATGTCAATCGTTTTCTAATAAAAAATTACATAAGAAATGTCTATTTGATATTTTGGCGAATTTTTCAAAATTTCACTCGAAAATTTAGGAGGGTTCTGAACATTCGATTGCGTATATAAACAATAGACTTCCAGTATTTACGGTTTGCAATTTTTGTACCAAATTTCGTTCGAATCGGTCCATTCGTTCGTCAGTTATCGTCTCCAAAGACTCATTGACACACACACACATTTTAACACACATACACACACACACAGACATCACTTCAAAGATGTTCGATTCGTGATCAGGGATGCTTGAAACGTGCTCTCCCGTCGAAAACTCGATTTCGAACTTTCGACCCCTCCACAATACATTCTTTATACATTATTGTATATAAGGAAAGTAATGGTTTATACTCTAACACTAGAATATTCTGAGAGTAATTTACGGCAGCCCAAACCGTGGATGGAAATGGCAAATCAGCATACATATATCTGGTGGATGTTTGATAGTGGTAGGTACATTCTCCTGGATTTATCGTATCTAAAATTACACACACACACTCTGACTTCCCGGCTGTCCAAACAGTTACCTTACACCTTTCTGGTAGGTCGGACGGTCTGGGTCTCAGCAACACACACACTCTGATGAACGCATGCGAACCCCCGTTCAAAAAAAGTGTTCTCAATGGGTTCGAAACGTCTTGAAACGTGTCTATTCGTTAACATTTCAAAGTCGAATTTATTTTCTAGACAGCAACAGAGCGCCCGTACAATAGCATGAGAAAAAGTATAAGCATGACATAATTTTGCACCGCCCAAACAGAGGTAGGTCCCTCATCCCATCCCAAAATTGGTCACAGACAAGGCCGTATAATATTTAATTTACAGAGCCACGTGTTCACCCATTTAGTGGATCAACAATGACCCGGCCATTTCTGACTCTCCTTTAATATTCAGTATCAGGGTGTGGCTCTTATTCTCTGAAGGATCAGGATGCGTTTTGATATTCATAGGCCTTTCACATATGCACGCGCAGATCGATGAAGGGTCAAAGTATCTTGCTCCTGATATGGTAAAATATCTCACTCACGATATGTATATATATATATATATATGTGTGTGTGTGTGTGTGTGTATAATATTTAATTTACATGTATATATAATATATATATGTATATATATATAAATATATCTTTTTATTTATGATTTTTGTATACACATCTTCCCCTCCTCCCTTTCCATTGTAGTGATAAGTTACCTTCTATTTTTATCCTTAGTCTAGGTCTGTTTTCGCTAAACAATTTCAATTTTTATTAATATATATATATATATATATATAAATTGAAAGATTTTAATCGAAAACTATGCATAAACTACTGTATGTACAAAAAAAATCTCTAGCATATCTGTTACAAATGAGAAACTATAGACCAAGACTAAGGATAAAGATAGAAGGTAACTTATCACTACAATGGAAAGGGGGATGAGAAGAATATTAGGATACAAAAATCACAATTAAAAGTATATAAAAATAAATAAAAATTAAAATGAAAACACGGCAAAAATGAGAAAAGGCAATAAAAATTAGCTCAAGATAAAAGATTAAGACATAGAGAACAATCAATTGAAATTACACGA
>OX578155.1:43101181-43188681 GCA_951213105.1 Amaurobius ferox
AGTGAAGGAGCTGAATAGATTCAAACTGATAAATCAACAAATGGAACCATGCCTTTACTGGCATCCAAAAATTGTGAGAGTATCACACAAGAAATATATAATATAATAAAAGTGAAAAGTATTTCCGAAACCATGTACTACTTACCAAAGGACCTGGTTCAGTAACACTGAAATTCTACATTTCTGTATGCATAACTGTAAATTTTATTACTGAAATTATGCACATGGCCCAACGTAGAAGAATGTAGACATTTGGAACAGAATTAACAATAATCAATAAAAAATAAAACATCAAAATACATAAGCCATATTATTATATAATGCTATTGTATAACACAATAACATCTAAAGAAGTCGAATATAAAGTAGGAAGAGTCTGGGAGCCAACTCAAAGTGGTTACAGTTAAAGTAAAGTTATAGCCTAAGATTGTAACAAGGTGAAATGAAACATGATGAATATAAGAAGGGAATATTTTATTATTAACAGTCAAATTGTATGATTACTTATCATATCCTACATATATATACACACACACACATATATATATATATATATATATAATATATATAATAATTTATATATATATATGTATATATATGTATATAATAAATATATTAATATATATATATATATATATATATATATATATATATATATATATATATATATATATATATATATATATATATATATATATATATATATATATATATATATATAATTGAAGATTTTTATGATTACTTGTAATATATATACCCGAGAAATACCAATGAAAATTGCTTGTAAACTGAAGGTTTTTGCAAATCAGAAGCCTAGTGTAGCACGATGAGCTATGCAAGAAGTTTGGAAATTGATTATTTTTAATAAATATGTTGTTTAATATATATATATATATATATATATATATATATATGGAAGCTAATAGATCTATATACAGCATTAATTTGTATCCTAAGTTTATTGCCATATAAAAATGAGCAACAAAGAGTATTTCAATCTATAAAATATAATATCTATTATAGTGTAACTGTGATAGAAGATAATAATAAATACTGGTTACTAAATAGCTTAATATTAAGTGAAAAGGAAAGCTAGGAACAGTATGAATAGAATTAAATAATAGATTACACGAACAATAAGGAATTGTTATTACATAGCTAGACCTAAACATGCACATCAAATAGATAAAGAAATTTTAAAAAGTCCAAAGAGAAAATTATAAAATCAAATAATAAAATGATTAAAAGGAGTAATCAATAGATCAAATTGGATAGAGTTTCCATAAATGTTGCTCATCAGAGATCTTTACACTATGGATAACCCTCATAATGTGTTTCGCACTATATACACCTGGTTGAAATATTATACAAAGATCCAACACATTATAATATCAAAAAATTTGATGTGGGCAGCACATGACTTTCCCTGCAGACTTATATTCACGTTCTCTTTATTTAATTAAATTTATTTCACTTTTAATTCAATTTTCGTTCTCATTCGGTAACCGGACTTATTTTCAAAGGTGGCGTAGAGAAAATACGAAAAACTAAAATATCTCGAGAACGGCTAGTCCTAGTGTAATGGGATTGGTCTTATTCTTTTCGTCGTTAAAAATTACGTATTAAACGAGCATTTAATGGATATTTTTTAGTATACTCAGTTCTTTAGTTTAGATTTTGACGATTTTTGCGGGCCATTTTGCAAAAAAATGCAGGTTATTTTTTCCGAATCATACCAAAATCTAATCAGCACCAAGGTAACCCACAAGTGACGCATCTACCGCATTTTGTGGAATTCCGTCCATTAGTTTTTTAGTTAGAGTGGATACAAGCTTTTACGGACCATTTCGCTAAAAAAGGCGGGTTTTTTTTTATCCCGAATCGTACCCAAAACTAATCAGCACCAGATTCGCCCACAAGTGACTTACCTACCAAATTTTATGAAATTCGGTCAATTACTTTTTTAGTTAGAGTGGATACAAAATCTGCACAGACAGACACACAGACGTCAAGCTAAAAATGTTTTTTTCGTTTTCTAGAGGTCTCGAAACGTGTAGATCCGTCGAAAACTCGAGTTGCGATTTTCGGCATGATTCCAATACTTTCTCTATACATTACCATGTATTGCAGGGAAAGTAAAAATAAAAATAGGATAAATAGAAATGTTAGGAAGGAAATAATAAAAGTCCATATCAAATTTATTAACAAATTAAACATAAAGGAAATGAATAAAATGTGAGAAATCGTTTTAATCCAGACGAAAAATAGATACGAGAAATATAGATACGAGAAATTAGAGAAATTTTAGAAAAATAGATACGAGAAAAATTGTTACGATATTACGATAGGGGGAAAGCGCCATCTGTTGAGAGTAATATAAGATAATAAGACATGGGATACTCGTGTGCATACTGATCCATATAGACTATAAATGAAAAAATAAATATAAATTGTACATAAAAATCTGATGTGGGCAACACCTGACTTTCCTTATATAATGCAAGGAATTTACTACTTTTACAGTTTAAAAAAATGTTATTCTTATAGTAGATACTTATACTCTTTCCAAGATATTGAATTTTCTTCAATTAGTCATTTTCATTGATTTAGCGTCATATTTATCCTTTTGGCGAGATTTTAGTTAATTTAGCAACATTTAAAAATGTCGCCAAATGGGCGACATTCAGCTAAATTCGTCGCCAAAATCTCGCCAAGCGTTATGGACGGAGAAATAAGTTATTCTTACAGCAGATAAATGACTATTGTGCGTTCACGAAATTATTACTCAAAGTATCTTTTCTAGTGAATGGAACGAGTTAGATCCATAAGAATGATGTCACCAAATATATCGCATGATATTACATAAGAAAGGTAAACATGTTTTTCAACAGTTAATATTTTTTTTTTAAATTATGGGATTTTTTTTATAAATTTATTGAGAAATGTGTAATATCTCGAGAACGGTTCATGCTAGCGTTCTAAAATTTATGTCAATCGTTTTCTCAGAAAAAATTACATAAGAAATGTCTATTTGCGTAACTTTGTTAAAGGTTTTGATTTTTTGATGACTTTTTCAATATTTCACTCGAAAATTTAGGGGGTTCTGAACATTCGATTGTGTTTTGAAACAATAGGCTTCCAGTATTCATGGATTGTGATTTTTGTCTAAATTTCATTTGAATCGCTCCATTCGTTCGTCTGTTATCGTCTCTACAGACGCACTGACACACATACACACACACAGAGACATCACCTCAAAAATGTTCGATTCGTGATCAGGGATGCTTGAAACGTGCTCTTCCGTCAAATGTAAAAATACATAAAATAATGGGAGTTGAGAAAAAATAATATGTATTATACCAATCACACACCCTCAAGAAGACATCAAGTACATCAAGATACAAAATCAAGATACATCAAGTACTCAAATACATCAAGGATTATATATATATATATATATATATATATATATACAAAAAATTGGCCAAATATAGTTAATTATTTTTCGTAAAAATTGATAAAAAAACCACGATTTGAACCAAGTTAACCAATGGGGATTAAACCAACCAAGCCTACTAATCCACCTCAAAAATTTTCAAGCTGTTCTGTTTGAATTTTCAAATTTTATTGCTAATTCAAAATTTGAAAGATTAGTTGTAATTATTGTAAAAACATGTGGTTTTAATTTTTTGCAATCAACCCGAAAAGCTGTACTTGAAAAAATGCCCTAAACTCAATCTTGAAGTTTCCGGCAACAGAATCATTTTCCTTTAAACTATCACATATATAGTTTTGAGTTACTTAAAAAAAAATTAAAAAGACATACTAATATCTGTGGAATTTACGCTGTTGATATCAAAGACTTGTTTAATAATATAGATACAAATAATAAATTCAAAAATATATTAAAGTTTTGACAAAACAATGTATATTGTACCCTAAAATATAGCAGCTATAAAATATATATACTTATAAAAGTACCCTTAAATAATAATCATTTTCTTTAAAAAATTTACTGCATTACACTCTTTTTGAATATTATATAGTACAGCATGGCAATTTTTCTTCTATCCGTAATTTGGTATTCCACATGGTTGATGTGTTTTGTCTATACTAGCTGGTCTTTATTTATACTTATATGAAAAGTAAATAATAATCACGTTTCGCAATATATGCTTATAAACAGATATTTAGATGATATTTTAAGTGTAGCAAATATTAATTTATTAAATATTGCCATCACGATAATCATGAAAAAGGATATAGTTTATTATTGTTAGGTTCAGGTATGACTATCTTGCCTAGACAAGTAGATAACTTTTATAGTTAGTATGGCAATTTTTCTTTTAATCAGTAATTTGGCATTCCACGTGGAGGATGTGTTTTGACTATACTAGCAGGTCTTTATTTATACTTCTATGAAAAATAAATAATAATCACGTTTCACAAGATATGCTTATAAACAGATATTTAGATGATATTTTAAGTGTAGCAAATATTAATTTATTAAATATTGCTATCACGATAATCATGAAAAAGTATATAGTTTATTATTGTTAGGTTCAGGTAAATCTTGCCTAGAAAAGTAGATAACTTTTATAATTAGTATAAAAATTTTTCTTTTAATCAGTAATTTGGCATTCCACTTGGAGGATGTGTTTTGCCTATACTAGCTGGTCTTTATTTATACTTTTATGAAAAATAAATAATAATCACATTTCACATTATATGCTTATAAACAGGTATTTAGATGATATTTTACGTGTAGTAAATAATAATTTATTAAATATTGCTTTCACGATAATCATGAAAAAGGATATAGTTTATTATTGTTAGGTTCAGGTATGACTATCTTGCCTAGAAAAGTAGATAACTTATATAGTATAGTATGGCAATTTTTCTTCTATCCTAAATTTGGCATTCCACGTGGACGATGTGTTTTGCCTATACCAGCTAGTCTTTATTTATACTTTTATGAAAAATAAATAATAATCACGTTTCACATGTTATGCTTATAAACAGATATTTAGATGATATTTTACGTGTAGCAAATAATAATTTATTAAATATTGCTTTCACGATAATCATGAAAAAGGATATAGTTTATTATTGTTAGGTTTAGGTATGACTATCTTGCCTAGAAAAGTAGATAACTTTTATAGTATAGTATGGCAATTTTTCTTTTAATCAGTAATTTGGCATTCCACGTGGAGGATTTGTTTTGCCTATACCAGCTGGTCTTTATACTTTTATGAAAAATAAATAATAATCACGTTTCACATGATATGCTTATAAATAGGCATTTAGATGATATTTTACGTGTAGTAAATAATAATTTATTAAATATTGCTTTTACGATAATCATGAAAATGGATAGTTTATTATTGCTAGGTTCGGGTATGACTATTGCCTAGAAAAGTAGATAACTTTTATAGTATAGTATGGCAATTTTTCTTTTAATCAGTAATTTGGCATTCCACATGGAGAATGTGTTTTGCCTATACTATCTAGCTTTTATTTATACTTCTATGAAAGAAAATAATAATCACATTTTACGTGATATATTTATAAACAGGTCTTTAGACGATATTTTATGTGTAGCAAATAGTAATAAATTAAAAATTGCTATCATGGTAATCATGGAAAGGGATATATTTCTTTATTGCTAGGTTCAGGTATTACTATTGTTGTCAACGTGCAAAATGTTTTCTCTTACTAAAGTCTTTGTTGAAAACCAGACGGAGAAAACGCCCGTAAATAAATCAGTCCCATAACGTGAATCTAGGGTTTGCCATATGCTAAAGTTCGAAGAAGCGTTGCCAAATTTGTCGATTTATGGTCAATTTGGCGATACTTGGTGATTTTTCGAAGGTTCGAGAAGTATCTCGAAATAACGAGTATACCACGAGATATAAGATATCTATAGAAGTTTCTACAGAAAGAATCTATAAAAGGAATCACCATTCATTTGGAGAGCAGTTTTATGATATGAGTTACGTTGAACTGCATTATCTGCTAATGTTTTGAAATTAGTAGCTGCTGTTTTGTGAAATAAATTACGCCAACGTTTTAGGAATAATATCGGTTGTTTTGTTAAATTATTGAAGAATTTAAGTGATGTTTTACTATATATTGTTACTTTCCTTATATACATAATGTATAAGGAAAGTATTGTGACGGGGTCGAAAATTCGAATTCGAGTTTTCGACGGGAGAGCACGTTTCAAGCTTCCCTGATCACGAATCAAACAATTTTAAAGTGATGTCTCTGTGTGTGTGTGTGTGTGTGTGTGTCAGTGAGTATGTGGAGACGATAACTGACAAACGAATGGACTGATTCGAACGAAATTTGGTTCAAAAATACAATCCGTAAACACTGGAAGTCTATTGTTTTTATACGCAATCGAATGTTCAGAACCCCCTAAATTTTCGAGTGAAATTTTGAAAAAATCGTCAAAAAATCAAAACCGCTAATAAAGTTACACAAATAGACATTTCTTATGTAATTTTTCATTAAGAAACGATTGACATAAATTTTTGAATGCTAACATGAACCGTTCTCGAGATATTGTACATTTTTCAAAAAAATTATCAAAAAGTCATATAAAATAAAAAAAAAATTTACTATTGAGAAACATGCTCACTTTTCATATGCAATACTATGTGATAAATTGGGTGACATCATTCTTGTGGATCTAGCTCGTTCCATTCATTAAAAAGATACTTTGTGTAGTACTTTGTATTTGAACTCCAATAATAATTTATCTGCTGTAAGAATAACTTATTTCTCCGTCCATAACGCTTGGCGAGATTTTGGCGACGAATTTGGCGGAATGTCGCCAACTTGGCGACAATTTTATTTGTAGCTAAATTAACAAAAATCTCGCCAAATGTCTAAAAATGACGCTAAATCAATGAAAATGACGACTAATTGAAGAAAATTGGGAAAAATTTGAAAATCTTGGAAAGAATATAAGTATTTACTATAAGAATAACACTTTTTTTAACTGTGAAAGTAGTAAATTCATCGCATTATATAAGGAAAGTCATACGTTGCCCACATCAGATTTTTTTTGTTTACGCTGTACTCGTGAATAAACGCTTTAATTATCTAGAAATTTTAACTTAATCTTGAACACTGAGCGTACACCCACAATTTCAGAGAATTAACACTATCTTGCCAAGGGAAGTGGAGAACTGTCAAAAAGAAACGCTTGTGTTTAATTTAAATACTTTTAATTTTAAAAGCATTCCAACAATCCCTGAAATCATATAAATTTTTAACGATCGTTCCATGGTTTAACTTTTAGATGACCATTTTTACTTTTCATTTTTAGGTATTGACAATAATTGTATTCACACATTCCAACATCCCAACACAAGGAAGTCAGCACATTCCAGCATGCAAGTTGCAGGTTAGCACATTCCAGTATGCAAGTTGCAGGTCAGCACATTCCAGTATGCAAGTTGCAGGTCAGTGTTTTGCCCAAAATTGATTTGCATGTGTTTCTCACCTTTCAAAATTTTAAAAATATATTTACAAATCTCTTTCCCTATTTAAAGCGTATCCTCGTTAGAAAACAACATTTAGAGATGACAATTGCAATTAAGAGAATGTCTGGGTCGCTAAATCTTGGCGACAAATTTGGCGCTTTTCACGACTTCGGGAATAAATAGAGTGATTGTTAAAGAATTTCACGTGTTACGTAGGGACCAACGACCCTACCATGCAGAAAACACCTGTTCTCGTTAGATCACCGAAGTCAAGCAGCATCGGGCGCGGTTAGTACTTGGGTGGGTGACCATCTGGGAACACAGCGTGTTGTTGACACATTTCGGGCGCGGCAGCCCGGTGGTTTGCGTGCTGGATTTGCACGCTGCCACAACTGCCGCCGTGTTCGTGCGGAGTACGATCACGTTAAACATGTGGGTCCGTAAGTCCTTCCGAGAGGTTGGTGGTAGGGGAAGGAGGGCACAGTCCCTGTGGATGCCTCCCCCACTGGGTTCCGGTCTAAATTGGGTGGCACTTCCCGGCCGTCCAAACAGTTACCTTACATCTTTCTGGTAGATCGGATGGTCTGGGTCTTAACAACGTGTTACGTACGATTTAATAGATCTCTTCACATATGGTTTATAGAGGTGGGGCAGCCCATTGGTTAGCGCGCGGGGATTGCACTCGGACGACCAGAGTCCGATTCCCGGCTTTGGCAAAACTGTCCCCGTGTTCCCACTGAGGACGGGCACGTCTTTACCTATTTAAAGCGTATCCCTGTTGGAAAACAGTATTTACAGCTGACAATTGTCATTAAAGGAATGTCTGGGTCGCTTAATCTTGGCGACAAATTTGACGCTTCTTACTATTTCGGGAATAAATAGAGTGATTGTTAAAGAATTTCACGTGTTACGTTGGATTTAATAGATCTCTTCACATATGGTTTTATAGGAGTGGGGCAGCCCATTGGTTAGCGCGTGAGGATTGCACTAGGACGACTAGAGTTCGATTCCCGGCTTTGCTCAAACTGTCCCCGTGTTCCCACGGTGTACGGGCACGCTAAATATGTGGGTTTGTAAGTCCATCCGAAATGTGGGTGGAAGGACGGTACCGTCGCTGTGGATGCTGCCTCCACTGGGTTTCGGTCTAAATTGGGTAGCATTTCTCGACCGACTAACAGATTACACTTTCGGGTAGATCCGGCAGTGTTGGTTGAAGTAGAAGAAGAGGGTTTATAGGGAAGCTCGTTGTTCGGAGACCGTTGTTACGTGAGACGAGTTGCAGTGTTTTGAGAATACGATCTTCATCTTTGCGAATTTAGAATTTATTTGCGGCTTTATTGTGATGGACTTTTAGAGCTTTGATAAACAGCTGGAAAATTATTAGCTGCATCTTGTCCCCGTATCTACATTCATTGTTGGTTTCAGTAAAGCTCAGGTTATCCTTATCACCTGGGTTATTCTTGCATGCTGAGAATACAGTTTATCGCCTTAATGTTGCTTAATATCACAGAGTTTTGATGTGAATGGCATCTGTGCTTTGGATTTCTGTGGCGGTAAACGGAGCGTAACAAAAAATGTAAACACTTTGGACGTTTATAAACCCCCTCCCCCCCTCGTACCCAAATTCTTATTACTTTCCTTATATACATAATGTATAAGGAAAGTATTGTGACGGGGTCGAAAATTCGAATTCGAGTTTTCGATGGGAGAGCACGATTCAAGCATCCCTGATCACGAATCAAACATTTTTGAAGTGATGTCTGTGTGTGTGTGTGTGTGTGTGTCAGTGAGTCTGTGGAGACGATAACTGACGAAAGAATGGACCGATTCGAACCAAATTTGGTACAAAATTCACAATCCGTAAACACTGGAAGCCTATTGTTTTTATACGTAATCGAATGTTCAGAACCCCCCTAAATTTTCGAATGAAATTTTGAAAAAATCGTCAAAAAATCAAAACCGCTAATAAAGTTACGCAAATAGACATTTCTTATGTAATTTTTCATTAGAAAACGATTGGCATAAATTTTAGAACGCTAACATGAACCGTTCTCGAGATATTGTGCATTTTTCAAAAAAATTATGAAAAAGTCACATAAAAAAAAAAATTCCTATTGAGAAACATGTTCACTTTTCATATGTAATACCATGCGATAAATTGAGTGACATCATTCTCGTGGATCTAGCTCGTTCCATTCATGAAAAAATATACTTTGAATAATACTTTTGTATTTGAACGCCAATAGTCATTTATCTGCTGTAAGAATAACTCTTTTCTTAGTGCATAACGCTTGGCGAGATTTTGGCGACGAATTTGGCGGAATGTCGCCAACTTGGCGACTTTTTTGAAATGCTGCCAAATTAATGAAAATCTCGCCAAATGGATAAAAATGATGCTAAATCAATGAAAATGACGACTAATTGTCGAAAATTCAATATCTTGGAAAGAATATTACTATCTACTATAAGAAAAACCTATTTTTTTACTGTAAAAGTAGTAAATTCATTACATTATATAAGGAAAGTCATGTGTTGCTCACATCAGATTTTTTTGGATGTTCCATATCTATCTATTCGACTGTTCGTCTGCCTATCACCTTGCAGTTCTTCCTGAGCGGTTGTTTAGAGAAGAAACTGTTTTTTGGATCGAAGACGAGGGCTGTAAAACGTCTTAAATAATTGTAGTCACCTAATTTTCATGTTTCAGCTTTCTATATCGAGTAAACACCTTTCGCCTTAATTAAGCACTGCGAAAGCGAAAATTTTATTAACAGTATTGTTTTATTCAGGGGATATAAAAATTTATTATAAAACAAACAACCATCTTTTTACATTGAAAGTTGAGCATTGAAATAACACTCTTCGTTTATAACGAGACTGTCATTATAACGCGAGTAGCTTGATGTTGCTAAAAACACGAGTTATAACCGATGTTTACCGTATCTTCTTTCTTGATGTGTTCTTTTATAGTACTTAAAGTAATTTAAGCCTGCTGATTTAAAGTGAAATTTAATCGTATCCATGCAAGTTTGGATAACGAAATGTGCATATCCTTGTTATTATTTGAAAATGGGAGATCCTTTTGCATCATCACAAATCGTCAAGTGTTTTTGTCTTTACAATATTTAAAAATATCTGATGTGTGCAACACATGACTTTCCTTATATAATGCAATGAATTTACTACTTTTACAGTAAAAAAAATACATTATTTTTATAGTAGTTACTTATATTCTTTCCAAGATATTGAATTTTCGTCAATGAGTCGTCATTTTCCATGTCGTCATCACCAATGAGTCGTCATTGATTTAGCTTCATTTCTATCCATTTGGCGAGTTTTTCGTTAATTTAGCAACATTTAAAAAGTTGCCAAGTTGGCGACATACCACCAAATTGGTCGCCAAATTATCGCCAAGCGTTATGGACGAAGAAATAAGTTATTCTTACAGCAGATAAATGACTATTGGCGTTCAAATACAAAAGTGTTACTCAAAGTATCTCTTTTCATGAATGGAACGAGCTAGATCCACGAGAATGATGTCACCCAATTTATCGCATGGTATTACATATGAAAAGTGAACATGTTTCTCAATAGGAAATATTTTCTTTTTATTTTATATGACTTTTTGATAATTTTTTTGAAAAATGTGCGATATTTTTAGAACGGTTTATGTTACCGTAAAATTTATGTCAATCGTTTTCTAATGAAAAATTATATAAGAAATATCTATTTGCGTAACTTTATTAGCGGTTTTGATTTTTTGACGATTTTTTTAAAATTTCACTCGAAAATTTAGGGGGGTTCTGAACATTCGATTGCGTATAAAAACAACAGGCTTCCAGTGTTTACGGATTGTGATTTTTGTAACAAGTTTCGTTCGAATCGGTCCATTTGTTCGTCAGTTATCGTCTCCACAGATTCACTGACACACACACACACATACTTTCACACACACACACACACACACAGACATCACTTCAAAAATGTTGGATTCGTGATCAGGGATGCCTGAAACGTGCTCTCCCGTCGAAAACTCGAATTCGAATTTTCGACCCCGTCACAATACTTATCTTATACATTACGTATATAAGGAAAGTAAAAAGAAAATGAATTCTGGTATGAAAAAGTCGAGTTGAGCTACACTCCTGCTAATTTTAGCTTGATAAAAGTATTCTCTTTTTTTTGTCAAACTTTTCTATCTCGGATTTTCTTCAAAATAAAAATTTCTCAAAATCATTGGCCGGTGGATTTGAGACATCGGATAAATTATATTATTCAAATAGAGCTTAAAATAATGTGTAAAACGTACAGCTTCTTATCATTTTCTCGCAAGATAATAATGCCATTTTCCGACGATCTTTGCAAAATTGTTACCTAGATTACCAAAAATCAATAAATATCGGTGTGTTCGCACTTTTAATGGTAAACTCCTTTCAAGTTTGTCAAGTTCGATTCTAATACTTCAAGGCATGAATTAAAGAAGTTTTCTTTAAAGTTGCTGTCAAAGAAATCTAGGAAAGTTTGGAGGCGAACATTGTGAAACTTCGCACGAGCTAATATTTTTATAAAATATCTTGTTATTTTCCGTACAATGTTACACATCCTTTTAGTTTCCGTAAAATCTTAAAATGTATATTGATGATGTAATGACAATAGAAAGAGGAATTTTGACATTGTGTGTAAGATGGTGAAAATTCCGAATTATGCTATTTGAGTTCAGAAATTAGAAGCAAAGAATCGGTTTCGCTTTTATTCATGATCTTGGAGTTATTATACGTCTGATTTCTCCTCAGATTTCTGATGTTTCTGCTAAATCCTATAGGAAACTCGATTACATTAAAGGGGTACAGGACCTTTAAAGTGCCATAAAGAGTAAATTTCCCTATTTCACGCTTTATTTTGTACCTCTTCTATTATACATCAATAACACCTAAAAATTTTATGGCTAATCAGTAAGTACTTGTAAAATATGTGATAAATTTTTTCAATAAGGTGAATCTTATAATAATATTTTAATGTAGGTTGCTTGCGCGCATGATTGCAACAAAACCACTGCTTCCAGAAACAAAAACATTGCTGACTATAATGCAAAGGTATCCATTCAAGAAGGCTTAGATCAAAATCAAAACATTTGCAAAATTAACCTTTCCGAATCGTACCAAAATCTTATCAGCACCAGAGTATCCCGCATGTGATTTATCTACCAAATTTTGTGAATTTGGCCAATTTGTATTTCAGCTAGAGTGAATACATGAGATTTTTGCGGACCATTTCGCAAAAAAAGCGGGTTCTTTTTTTCCGAATTGTACCGAAAACTAATCAGCACCAGGGTCACACCCAAGGGTCTTACCTACCTAATTTTATGAAATTCGGTCCGTTAGTTTTTGTGTTAGAGTGGATAAATACATTGCACAGACACACAGACACACAAACACACACACAGACAGATACACACACAGACAGACACACACACAGACACACATACAGACGTCACGCTAAAAATAGTTTTTTCGTATTCTAGAGGTCTCGAAACGTATAGATCCGTCGAAAACTCGAGTTACGATTTTCGACATGATTCCAATACTTTCTCTATACATTACCATGTATTGCAGGGAAAGTAAAATTTTGATGTGGGTAGCACATGACTTTCCCTGCAGACGTTTATATTCACGTTCTTTTTATTAAATTAAATTTATTTCACTTTTAATTCAATTTTCGTTCTCATTCGGTAACCGGACTTATTATCAAAGGTGGCGTAGAGAAAATATAAAAAACTAAAATATCTCGAGAACGGCTAGTCCTAGTGTAAAGGGGTTGATTTTATTCTTTTCGTCGTTAAAAATTACGTATTAAACGAGCATTTAATGGATATATTTGAGTATACCTAGTTCTTTTGTTTGGATTTTGACGATTTTTGCGGGCCATTTTGCAAAAAAAGGCAGGTTATTTTTTTTCGAATCGTACCAAAATCTTATCAGCACCAGGGTAATCCACAAGTGACTCATCTACCAAATTTGGGGAAATTTGGTCCATTAGTTTTCAGTTACAGTGGATACAAGCTTTTGCGGGCCATTTTGCAAAAAAGGCGGGTTCTTTTATCCCGAATCGTACCCAAAGCTAATCAGCACCAATGTAACCCACAAGTGACTCATCTACCCAATTTTGTGAAATTCGATCCCTTAGTTTTGTAGTTAGAGTGGATACAGAATCTGCACAGACAGAGAGACACACAGATACACAGACAGACAGACACACAGACACACAGACACACACACAGACGTCACGCTAAAAATAGTTTTTTCGTATTCTAGAGGTCTCGAAACGTGTAGATCCGTCGAAAACTCGATTTGCGATTTTCGGCATGATTCCAATACTTTCCCTATACATTACCATGTATTGCAGGGAAAGTAAAAATCTGATGTGGGCAGCACATGACTTTCCCTGCAGACTTATATTCACATTTTCTTTATTTCAATTAAATTTAATTCACTTTTAATTCAATTTTCGTTCTCATTTGATAACTGGACTTATTTTCAAAGATGGCGTAGAGAAAATTCGAAAAAACTAAAATATCTCGAGAACGGCTAGTCCTAGTGTAATGGGGTTGGTCTTATTCTTTTCTTCGTTAAAAATTACGTATTAAACAAGCATTTATTGGATATATTTCAGCATACGTAGCTTTTTAGTTTAGATTTTGACAATTTTTGCGGGCCATTCTGCAAAAAAAGGCAGGCTATTTCTTTCTGAATCGTACCAAAATCTAATCAGAACCAGGGTGACCTATACGGGACTCATCTACCGAATTTTGTGAAATTCGGTCCATTAGTTTTTCAGCTAAAGTGGATACAAGCTTTTGCGGGCCATTTCTCTAAAAAGGGCGGGTTCTTTTATCCCGAATCGTACTCACAACTAATCAGCACCAGACCCGTCCACAAGTGACTTACCTACTTAATTTTGTGAAATTCGGTGTATTAGTTTTTTAGTTAGAGTCGATACAAAATCTGCACAGACAGACAGACAGACACACAGACACACAAACAGACGTCACGCTAAAAATGGTTTTTTCGTATTCTAGAGGTCTCGAAACGTGTAGATCCGTCGAAAACTCGAGTTGCGATTTTCGACATGATTCCAATACTTTCCCTATACATTACCATGTATTGCAAGTAAAAATTACTTATCACACAATAGTGCCATAAGTAATTTTTGCAAACTATACAACAGCTTCCCCGATAATCTCGATGTTTCTTATTCATCAGAAATGGATTTTCAAAATTATTTGTTGTATTTTAATGTGTTTATTCATTTACAGGTGTTTTTTATTTGTTGTTAATAGTTTGCAGTTTGATGTATTACTTTCTTTATATACATAATGTATAAGGAAAGTACTGTGACGAGGTCAAAAATTCGAATTCGAGTTTTCGACGGGAGAGCACGTTTCAAGCATCCCTGATCACGAATCAAACATTTTTGAGGTGATGTCTGTGTGTGTGTGTGTGTGAAAGTATATGTGTGTATGTGTGTGTGTGTGTCAGTGAGTTTGTGGAGACGGTAACTGACGAACGAATGGACCGATTCGAACGAAATTTGGTACAAAAATCACAATCCGTAAACACTGCAAGCCTATTGTTTTTTATGCAATCGAATGTTCAAAACCTCCATAAATTTTTGAGTGAAATTTTGAAAAAATCGTCAAAAAATCAAAACTGCTAAGAAAGTTACGCAAATAGACATTTCTTATGTAATGTTTCATTAGAAAACGATTGACATAAATTTTAGAACGCTACCATGCACCGTTCTCGAGATATTGCATATTTAAAAAAAATATCAAAAGTCATATAAAATTTAAAAAAATATTTCCTATTGCGAAACATGATTACTTTTTATATGTAATATCATGCGATAAATTAGGTGACATCACTCTCGTGGATCTAGCTTGTTCCATTCATGAAAAAAGATACTTTGAGTAATACTTTTGTATTTGAACGCCAATAGTCATTTATCTGCTGTAAGAATAACTTATTTCTCCGTCCATAGCGTTTGGCGAGATTTTGGCGATGAATTTGGCGGAATGTTGCCAACTTGGCGACATTTTTAATTGTTGCCAAATTAACAAAAATCTCGCCAAATCGATAAAAATGACGCTAAATCAATGAAAATGACGACTAACTGAAGAAAATTCAATATCTTGGAAAGAATATAAGTATCTACTATAAGAATAACATTTTTTTTAACTGTAAAAGTAGTGAATTCATTATAAGGAAAGTCATGTGTTGCCCACATCGGATTTTTTTATTATATGTAATCTGCATATTTTGTAATGCATTTTATCATGCATGCTGTTACTGAGATTTTGTCCTGCAGCTTGCATTCTTTTAAAATAAAAAAAAAAAATAAACAAAAATAAAAAAAATTGCAGGTCATCAGCTCGAAGCCTACATTATAACGCGGACATGGGGGCATTTATCAAAGGCCCCATAATTTAAGGAAGCCCAAAACATCTAAACAGTTACTGGAATGTGGCTTATCTCAACTTTCTTATACCAAAATCCATTTTTAGTAGTTTTTTTATTCAAATTTTATAAGAAAATTTTGAAAACTTGGTATTATGGAGCTAAAGAATTACAATTATATTGTGTTACCCTTCACTTTAAAGAGTTTGAAAAAGTTTTTCGATGGATACCATACATGACAATGTACTACCCGGGGGTATAACTTGCCACCCCCCGAGGGGGTGGACTAATGACGTCACGAACGAAATAATTTTATCGAGGCTATTTTTCACAACGATTGAAACTATTAAATCTCGTCATCGTTGAGCCGTAAATAAACCCTATTAAGCACGATTATTTTAAATTTTGTCCTATGCTATATATTGAGAAAATATACAATTTCGAATAAATTTCGATGTTTTCGCTCGAATCTTAAAAAAATCTATCTAATTCTAGATTTTATAATAATAAAGCCGGATATAAACTTTTGTGAAAATCCATTCATATTGGTGGCCGCTATTGTTTACCCAAAAAATCGACCACAGACATACAGGCAGGCAGACAGACATCACTCCAAAAATAGCCAAAACGTGTTCAGGAGGTCTTATAACATATATTGGCATGAAAACCTCTTAATTCGAAAATTTTCGTGAAAACTATATTTTCCCTATACTATATTACACAGCACGAGAAAGTGCTAAATTAATTTTCATTTTTCCTTATATGATAAATTTGATAATTTTAAGCAAGATTGTTTGTGGAAATTTCATAGTTTACTTTTTGCTCCATTACAATTGCAAACTACCGAGCAAATGGAACTTTATAGACTTTAAAGGCACTTGAAGTGCCTATAATGCTAGTAACTGGGTATTTTATATATTTATTGTTACAAAATAGTGATGATATATTTTATAAAACTAGGGGCTCTGCCCCCCCCCCCCTCGCTCAACTCGAGCAACCCCTTCGGAAAGGTTTGCCTCATACTCGCTGCTCTCGCTTCATGTCTATCTTTCTTAAAAATTCTACTTTCACAAATCTCTTTTCTATCCCTGCATATTTTCCGCAGGAGGGAAAAGCAGGGATTTTTCTTAGTCCAGGGAATCCAAAAATTGAATTCCTTGATCATGAGCTCGCTTCCCGGGCAATTTCATGCCAAACTAAAGTTTAAATCGATAAGCGGTTTATTTCATCGTATTACCCTATTATTTCTCTATAAATGTACCAAATTTCATATTACTTTCCTTATATACATGATGTTTAAGGAAAGTATTGTGACTGGGTCGAAAATTCGAATTCGAGTTTTCGACGGGAGAGCACCTTTCAAGCATCCCTGATCACGAATCAAACATTTTTGAAGTGATGTCTGTGTGTGTGTGTGTGTGTGTGTGTGTGAAAGTATGTGTGTGTGTGTTAGTGAGTCTGTGGAGACGATAATTGAAGAACGAATGGACCGATTCGAACGAAATTTGGTACAAAAATCACAATCCGTAAACACTGGAGGCCTATTATTTTTATACGCAATCGAATGTTCAGAACCCCCTCAATTTTCGAGTGAAATTTTGAAAAAATCGTCAAAAAATCAAAACCACTAATAAAGTTACGCAAATAGACATTTCATATGTAATTTTTCATTAGAAAACGATTGACATAAATTTTGGAATGCTAACATGAACCGTTCTCGAGATATTGCACATTTTCCAAAAACATTATCAAAAACTTATGTAGAATAAAAAAAATATGTCTTATTGAGAAACATGTTCACTTTTCATATGTAATACCATGCGATAAATTGGGTGACATCATTCTCGTGGATCTAACTCGTTCCATTCATGAAAAATGATACTTTGAGTAATACTTTTGTATTTGAGCGCCAATAGTCATTTATCCGCTGTAAGAATAACTTATTTCTTCGTCCATAACGCTTGGCGAGATTTTGGTGACGAATTTGGTGGTATGTCGCCAACTTGGCGACTTTTTAAATGTTGCTAAATTAACGAAAAACTCGCCAAATGGATAGAAATGACGCTAAATCAATGACGACTCATTGATGATGACGACATGGAAAATGACGACTCATTGACGAAAATTCAATATCTTGGAAAGAATATAAATAACTACTATAAAAATGATCTACTTTTTTTTACTGTAAAAGTAGTAAATTCATTGCATCACGTAAGGAAAGTCGTGTGCTGCCCACATCAGATTTTTTTGTATGCTATTGTTTTTACGGTACGAGGCAGAGAAAAATCGCTAGACGTGCCGATACGAAAAAAGAACTTCTTTTCAGAAGTGCATAAAAAGTTAAATATCTCAAAAACTGCATCGAAATTTAAAAAAGAGGCTCCGTCCTGCAAAAAATCACCCATGTAGATACCTGCCTGCAAAAATTCGTAGTCTTGCTATTGTTATAGTCTATCCAGGACGCGAACTCGCAGCCTAAATATTTTGTTTTTGACTTTGACATTAAATATTTCTTAAACTACAATATATATATAAAAAACGATTTATTTCAGCTTATTCCCCGAAGCTTTTTCTACAAGTGTACCAAATTTTATATTTTTATTTGCAATAGTTTTTACGGTACGAAGCAAAGAATCTCGAGAATCGAGAAAATTGTCAAACAGCAGCGACGGCGTTAGCTACTTTTTTTTAATATAGACAGACAATAGAAATATAAAAATAATTGTTTTTAATAGTATTGTTATAATATCACTCACTGTTTTAAGTACTTCGAGAATAGGCGTAGTTGGCTACTCAATAAAACACGATTTAATTATTATTTTGCATTTACGTACATGCTACCGAAAGGTAAAGCTATATGTGAATTGTAATATTTAACAAAATATATTCACTGAAGGAATAACTTCTTAACGTTAATTAATGCTTTTTAAAAGATTTTCGTATTTTAGTTTAGTTTTCGATTTTAGAAGGTTTCAGTTCAGAATTTAGATTTTCATATTTTATCATCCATGTCGTATCCTGTCATTTTCTACAATAAAAGTTCACGGCTTGGAGCTAATCAAAAGAGAAATAAAAGTTCCTTTCGTTCTTTGGAATAAAATTATTTCGATGTTAAGAGTAAGTAGAATTTCATATGCTATTTCAAAAGTTACGTCCGATTTAAGTCAAATTTTCAGCACATACTTTAAATATTGAACTAATTCAACATTTAATATATTTAAAAATTTATTTTTAAAGTTCGCGAAATAAAAAAAAAATCACAAATTTTCAGCATATACTTAAAATATTGAATTAATTCTACATTCCAAAATTTGAAAAATAATTTTTTAAATTCGCGAAATCAAAAATTTATTTTAAATTATAACGCTCAAAGTTTGGACCGAAAATCTGAAATATCGTTCGCAGAACATTTGCGAAAGCAAGTGCTTGCATTCAAACAAAATCGTCTGCTCGATAAATTGTACTCAAAAATGGTGGAAAATCGGCCGAATCTCGACTAAGTTCATAGCTTCTAAACTAATTCGAATAAACTTTTAAATCAATTTAAAATTGGAAGAGTTCTGTCGCTCCGGAAGTTTAGCTGTCTCGTACCAAACTTCGCGGCTGGCCGAAGCTTAGAATTTTTCTGCAGAGGACACAGACATATTTATAATATAAGTCTACCATTTTCAAAAATTGATCTGAGTAGTAAAAATGAAATAAAATGTATCATAAATGGCTTCTGTCCGTAAACATTTTTTATATTTCTAAACGATACAATTTATTTTCATTTCTTCCATTGCAGCCCATGAATAGAATTTAACCCTCAATTCCAGATGTCGGTTCATAAAAAAAAAAAAAAATCATTTTGAAATATTTACCTGAGTCCCACTGAACTGCCACACTTGAAACTTCATTTCCTTTCTACCTTCGCTTCCCAATCCTCAATCGATTATTCTCAAGAAATTAGCATACAAATTGTTTCCCTTCTCCAGTTTTTGTCATCATTCTCTGCCACTTCCACAGATGTTAAAAAATGTTGCCACCGTTTAATATAAGAAAAAAAAATTGCACACAAAATGGTCGCTGCTATCAATAGTGTGTTTTAAGCTGAGTTTATAAGCTGCCAGAAAAAAGTTTAAATTTTGAAGTAGTTTTTCTTTTTTTCAGTTTCTGATGAAGTTGATATTTTTTATATCCATACAATATATAGAGATATGGAGTACGGCATGAAAAAATTTCTGTTTCAAAAAAGTATATGCGCCCATAAGAAGTTGAGCTACAGCCGCGAAACTCGTCACGTATGTATTCTTTGAGGAGATAGGCAAATGATTAGAATTTGGGAGCAAATAAAACCTTTTCATTTCCACAAACAGTGGTAACAAGAACATCACATTTTGCTGCCAGAAAAAAGTTTAAATTTTGAAGTAGTTTTTCTTTTTTTCAGTTTCTGATGAAGTTGATATTTTTTATATCCATACAATATATAGAGATATGGAGTACGGCATGAAAAAATTTCTGTTTCAAAAAAGTATATGCGCCCATAAGAAGTTGAGCTACAGCCGCGAAACTCGTCACGTATGTATTCTTTGAGGAGATAGGCAAATGATTAGAATTTGGGAGCAAATAAAACCTTTTCATTTCCACAAACAATGGTAACAAGAAGATCACATTTTAGTATGTGGTAAATACTTCACTGGCAGCTATACAAGCCGATATTCGGTGCCTCATAGAATCAATTAAGTTGCTTATGTCTATCTGCGTAAGATTCTGCTACAAATGTTGCAACTGGTCAGTTAATTCAGTGGTATTCTGAGAAGGCTCTAATTGCTGTCCCAGCATATCTCAAACGTGTTCTTTTGGTGGTAGGTCTGGGGACATGGATGGCCATGGGAAGGTAATAAATCCCCGAAGATATTTTTGAGGAAGTCGTGCAGTATGTGGTCGAGCATTGTCTTGCTGGAAAATGTAGCAAGGATGGATTGACAGCATAGACAGAAAAATTGGTTACAGAATATCGTCGGCGTATAAGCGAGCCGTAAGGTTGTCTTGCAGCAGAACTAGAGGAGATCGGTGTACCACGAGACGACGTCACAGGCTGTCGCACCACGTATGATGCCAGTGTGCCACTCTGCAACAAGTACGAGATTGTAACACTGGCCAGTACACCTCCACACATGTTTGCGGTGGTCGTCAGCATTGAGAAAGAAGCGGGATTCGTTGCTAAACACAACTGCCTCCAATCGAACACTGCCCAGGCTGACCTTGTTCGGCACAAATCCAGACGGCTCTGCCTATGTTGAGGGGCAAGTGGTAGACGCCTTAATGGACGTCGACATTCAATTCCATCTTCTGATAGCTATATCCGAATAGTATTCCTTGATACAGTATGCATGGATTGTGGCAAATGCCTTTGAACGTCATTAGTGTGGACGTGGCTCCTCGCCTGACTGCACGATCCTCTAGAGCAGTTGTCTATCTGGGGCGTTCTGAGACTCTGTGACGGTTATATGTCTCTACTCTGATCCAATGTTGCCAAAACTGGGCAACTACTATATCTCTCCGACCAAGATGGCGACTGATACGGTTGTTGGATTAACCAACTTCCTTTAGACCTGTGATGCGAACTCTCTCTAAATCCGACAATTGTTCGTCGCGCCTTCGAGTACGTCGCAAAGGCATTTTTGTACACAACTTGCAGTATCAAAGTAAAAAATGCAGTTCCAATTTTCCATGAGTCGTTCCAATTGTCCATGAGTCGTTCCAATTGTCCATCGTTCGTTTTAAGTGCTGCACGATGTGACGTTCTGATGCACGTTGCATGAAACCTTAAACTTCATTGTTGTTGACAATTTCATCATTTGAGCTCTTAAAACGACATTTGCATACCAAGTTTCAAAACTGTAGCTCAATTTTTTATGGGTGCATATATTTCTTTGCAACAGAGTCTATATATACATGGTTCCTACGAAAGTCTTTAATCACTCAGATAACTTTGTAAGGAAAGGTTCATCGAGTATATATGTTAGATATATCTATAGAGATGTCACCATGCCCAATCGAATAAAATTGATTTATTTTCGTAAAACATTGCATTGGTAATAAAAAATTCGCCAGACTACTGTTTTCTGGAAAAATCTTTCTTTGCGACATCTATTAATCAGGACCTGCTATTGGTAGAGCTTAGGTAATGACTGATATGGATTCAACGTCAAATTCTAGACTGGGTAAAGAGACTCATCAAAATGTTCAACTTTTTTGGGGATGTCATTTCCGATTCAAAAATTTGCATTTCCCTTGAAACATTTATTTATCCTAATTTGCTACAGATATAGTTTAGATGATGGATTCAGATATAGATTCAGCATTAAAATCCGGAGGGGGATAGGAGTTCACTACGGATTTCGGCTTCCTGTTCTTCGCCCACTCTCGGATAAAAAAAAAAAGAAATACTTTAAACATCTATTTCTCAAATGTTGCTACAGATAGAACTTAGATCATGACTACTCTGAATTCAGCATTAAATTCCGGACGAGATTGAGATATTTACTAAAGATTTTCCACTTTTTTTCTTTTCTTGTAGGTTACGAAAATTTGGCTGTACGAAATATGTAAGCAAAAAAGAATAAAAATGTGAGTACAAAAGTGAATATGCAAAAGAAAATAAGCATTAATAGTTCTTTCAAAAATGTACACCACGTTTTGAAACCATATGAAGTCTTCTTTATAAATCTCTTATCGAGATTTATTTACCAAAATGGAATGTTCAAAATAATCAACAGTTTTCTCTCAGGAAATACAAAGTTTTCAAAACTAACAGATCTATTTAACAGTAGAATTCCAAAAATTCAGAAATACAATCATTTATAAGGTCCACTTGTGGCCGTGTGGTACAATCCTGCAGTTCCATAGAGTGAAGAAGACGACAGTGATGCAAATTTGCTGGTATAAGTCTAACATCGACCTCCAACCAAAGCGCCTAACAACATCAGATCTTCGGTGCATTAAAAGAACAAAAGAGGGTCAAAATAATCCAGACCAGTCCAATCCAAGAGTTGAAGACCAAAGAAAGTTTCTTTCTATATGCAATAGGAAAACTTTATAAAAGAGGGTCAAAATAATTCAAACCAGTTAAATTCGACAACTGAAAGTATGGACCAAAGAAACGCTTCTTTGTTAAATTATTTGTGTAAGAGGAAATCTTGAATAACAAAAGAGGGACAAAATAATCCAAATTAGTCCAATCCAACAATTGAAGGCATGGACCACAGAAACGTTTCTTTGCTAAATTATTTATGTAATAGGAGACACATTTTAAAGACATTTCAGAAACAGTAATAATACTTTTAATGCCATTTTGTTACGTAGTTATGTGAAGATGGATTTTTCTCAATGTTGTACTTAAAAAATACATATAGTACAAAACTCGGCTTGGCGCCAAAATTACGTATAAAATAAGCAATAGAGAACAAAATATAAGAAACCCAACTTCTGTCACACAAACACAAGTATCGCATAGAGTCATTTTGTTAATCATATTAGTAATCAATAAACAAATTGATAAACATATTGCTAACTAGCAGCATACCCGTTCTTCGTACGGAGTATATAATATAAAGAAACTTGAAATTCATAATCATGCCCAAATTCTTATAGTATACTAAATGACATGTTTAATCAAAATATTCTGTTAAAATATTTAATATAATGCTCCTAAAAAGAAGTTTAAGAATCTCTGTTCTCGCTATATAAAATTATCTTCATGGACATATCTGAAGAATAAAACATCTTGGACCCCTTATGTAAGCAAATATAAAAAAAATATGGAATTGAATCAATATATGCAAAATAAAAGCGTTAAAATTGTATGGGACCCGTACTAATTATATACGCGAATATTAGAAAATATAACCTGTATTAGTAGATTACATGTATAAATTGAAAATACCAATAAACCCGTAATCTTTAAATCTGAAGACAGTCATTTATTCCAATATATGTCAAAATTAAAGTGCTAAAATTATATGGGAAGATATACACGAATGTCCGATTATTAGTAGAAGATTACCCGTTTTGCAATATGAGTCACAAATGTTTTTTGGTAAAATACAACAGACGACGTAATAAATTGAATATATAATTAATCCCCTTAATCTTCATACCAGAGGACTGTACTTGATTCCAATATATATGCCAATATATGTCAAAATATATGCCAATATACCTGTACTACTTATATTCTCGTAGGTTAGAAGATATACCCGTGCATTCCTAGAAGATTACTCGTACAACGTACAATATGCGTGTGTCAGCAATTTTTGCCGCAATAAAACAATGGCGTAATAACTTAAAAATATCAATAATCCCTGAATCAATAATTCCGGAAAATATCAATAATAATAATGTTTAAACCTGAAGAGTATAATTGATATTATCCAGTCCAAAATGAAATGGCAATGAAATTTATTTTATATACATATCTTCATTATTCAAATCGGAAAGGATTTAATAAAAATCGTCTGCCGCATAAACACATTGGATTTAAATCCGTTGCTAAGCGACATGATATCATTTGCTTCAAATAAATTGGTAGAAAAAATATCGTCTAAATAGTTATATTTCTATGGAACATTTGGCGACAGTTTCGTCAAATTAGCGACATTTTAAAAAATCGCCAAATTTATCGCCAAGTGGGACTGTAGAACTGACAGTTCCACTTTGCGACAAATTGACGAAATATCATCACAATACTATCCCGTAACAAAAAACAATTAATTTCATTTATGTAGCGCAATTTTATCAATTTCAAAATATTTTTATAGATTTGAAAACATTTTTATCAATTTGGTGACATTTTAAAAATTCGCTAAATGTATTACTAAGTAGGATGGTTGGTCTGACAGAGAAATGCTAACCAAACATCATTTCAGTACTCTCTTCTAACAAAACAAAAAAAAATTTCATTGATATGTAGAAGACCCAAGCCACACGACCAACCCGAAGGTTTATGGCAGCTGTTTGTGTGTCGTTTATATCAATTTGGCGACATTTCCGTCAATTTGGCAAAGTTTAAGAAAAGTTGTCAAATTAGCGATATCCCTCCAAATTCGTAGCTTTGAATTTGCAGATCTGAATGAAACATTCTTATCCCGTTTCAATATACTAAATGAAAACACTACAATTGTATTAGAAGATATACCCGCTCTACTTTTTTTCTGTTTCAACAATCGGCTATATGAATTTATTGGCTAAACACAATATATGAGTTTAGTAGCTAAATACGATATAAGCTTGAAAACTCTTTGCCAAAATAAATGAAATTGATGTACGCAGTCAGCAATTAATATAATTAAAAGAAAAATCAAACCGTCCATTCATAAGATATACTTTTATATCCATTTATCCATTTATTTATTATTTAAATCGAAAAAAAATAATAAAAACATTAACAAACACATTTAATTTAATTGCGATGCCGAGCAACATGATATATCCTCCTAAAATGTTAAAATTTATTAACCACTAACAGCACACCTGTTATTCGTACGGAGTGTATAATTTAAAGAAACTTAAAGTTCGCAATCATGTGCAAATTCTGTTAAAATATTAAATTTATTGCTCCTAAAGAGAAGTTTAAGAATATATGTTCTCACTATGCAAAATTATCTTCACGATCAGATCTGAAGAATAAAACATCCTGCCCCCTTTTGTAAGCAAATTTACAGAAGAATAAATAGGAATTGAATGAATATATGCAACCCCGTACTAATTATATTGTCGCAGATCAGAAAATATGCCAATGTGTTAGTAGAAGATTACCCGTATTACAATATGCGTCTCAAAAATATTTGCCAAAATAAAAGAGATGACGTAATAAATTGAAAACATCAATAATATCCGTACTCTTTATACCAGAAGGTCGTAATTGATTCCAATATATGCCAATATATATCAAAACATATGTCAATATACCTGTACTACTTATATTCTCGTAGATTAAAAGATATCGTGTATTTGTAGAAGACACGTGTATTTGTAGAAGATTCGTACAACATACGATATATGAGTTTAAACAATTTTTGTCATAATAAAATAATTGCACAATAACTTGAAAATATCAATAATCCTTGAATCAATAATCCCCGAAAATATAAATAATAATAATTTTTAAACCTGAAGACCGTAATTGATATTATCCAGTCAAAAATGCTATAAGAAAAATCAAATCGTTCTTTTCTAAAATATATTTTTATATCCATTTATTTATTATTCAAATCGAAAAAATAATTATTGAAATTAACAGACAGATTTAATTTAATTGCGTTTCTGAGTAACATGATATAAGATAGAATCTTATAACATGTTAAATATGTCATGTCTTATAACATAAACTTCGAAATTAAATAACGATTTTGATTTCTCTATACTTCTCATTGTTCCGTAAAAGCTTGTTTTAAATAAACCATGAACCATGGAGATAGATTTCCCCTTTAAATCATATTTCAAACAATTCATGTTTTCAGAAAGTGACTAATTAACGCAAAAAATCTCCCATCAAACTCAGAGATTAAATTTTAATTCACTTTCAAACGATTTTCAAGCTTTTCGTTTGGATAAACCACGGAGTTAGGGACTAGAACTCCTAGGGAAAAGTTCCGTTTTTCATTAATATATCGACAACCCCAGGTCTTAGAAACTCGAAACTTGGACAAAAGTTATGGGAGGATATTTCAAGGCTATTCACCAAATTTCATTAAATTCGGTTCAGCCGTTTTTCCGTGATGATGAGACAAACGAAAATTTTGTTTTTTACTAATATCTCGAGAACCACTGGTCGTAGAAACTCAAAACACGGATATAATTTTAAGTGGGGCTATTTCTGGGCTACCCACAAAATTTCATCAAATTCGGTTCAGCCGTTCTCCCGTGATGGTGTGACAAACAGACAGACAGACAGACAGACAGATTTTCATTTTCATTTATATAGATCGTACTTTTTAATGTTTATTAGTAACACTTTTCACCAAAGTTGTAAAGTTTTTATGACTGTTCATTCTGTCTGCCTATCTGTCCGTTCGCACGATAACTGCCTGAATGACTTTATCAAACCTGTAATTACTTTCCTTATATACATAATGTATAAGGAAAGTATTGTGACAGGTCGAAAATTCGAATTCGAGTTTTCGACGGGAGAGTACGTTTCAAGCATCCCTGATCACGAATCAAACATTTTTGAGGTGATGTCTGTCTGTCTGTGTGTGTGTGTGTGTGTGTGAAAGTATGTATGTGTCAGTGAGTCTGTGGAGACGATATCTCACGTACGAATGGAGCGATTCGAATGAAATTTGGTACAAAAAACACAATCCGTGAATACTGGAAGCCTATTGTTTTTAAGCACAATCGAATGCTCAGAATCCCCCTAAATTTTCGAGTGAAATTTTGAAAAAGTCATCAAAAAATCAAAACCTTTAATAAAGTTACGCAAATAGACATTTCTTATGTAATTTCCTTAGAAAACAATTAACATATACTTTAGGACGCTAGCATGAACCGTTCTTGAAATATTCCACATTTATCAAATGAATTTATCAAAACATCCCATAAATTAAAAAACATATATTAACTATTGAGAAACATGTTCACTTTTCATATGTAATAGCATGCCATAAATTTGGTGACACTATTTTCGTGGATCTAGCTCGTTTCATTCATGAGAAAAGGTACTTTGAGTAATACTTTTGTATTTGAACGCCAATAGTCATTTATCTGTTATAAGAATAACTTGTTTCTCCGTCCATAACGTTTGGCGAAATTTTGGCGACGGAATTTGGCGGAATGTCGCCAACTTGGCGACTTTTTTAAATGTTGCCAAGTTAACGAAAATGTCGCCAAATGGATAAATATGGCGCTAAATCAATGAAAATGACGACTAATTGTCGAAAATTCAATATCGTGGAAAGAATATAAGTATCTACTATAAGAATAACCTAATTTCTAAATTTAATAATAAGAAAAGCATATTTTTTTTACTGCAAACGCAGTAAATTCATTGCATTATATAAGAAAAGTCATGTGTTACGCACATCAGATTTTTTTAGTATGTTGTTGAGACGTCTGTGAGACGTATTAGAATGTAAAAGAATAATATCACCCAATTAGTTTTGGATTTAACTCGGGATGAAAAAATGAAATACATTGAACCCTATCTGATCTAATTTTTCAAACATTTTTAAAAGAAAGTTAAAATTTATAAATTGCTTCGAAAATTTTAGGAAATATTCAAATTATCACGTAAAATATGTGAAACGGTGTTTTAAATAAAAAGGGAAACATCAATTACACCCATATTATGAAGCGGTCACGTGACTCATTGCAAAATAAAATATGACATCCAATTTTTGTTTCGCTGTCTAAAAATCGTGATTATTAAATATTTATATTTAGTATTGCATCCGTCCTAAAACCGCTTTATTTTTGCATACTATCTGTGTATCTAAATTTTGTGCCTACTCAATTACAATATTTCTTCATTTTAAATTATCACTAAACTTTGATTATTTTTACAACGAAGCCTAATTCTAACGTATGCAGAATGTAAACAAATCAAGCGATTGTAAGATGTGTTGTATAAGAATTGCTCAATTTTTTTAACACAGAATTATTTAGCTCTGGAGTCTGGAATATAAGTGATATGAATAATTTTACATACAGAAGCAGGCGATAAGTGATATCCATTGATTTTACGTAGAGAAGCGGGCGATTTTACAGCATTGCCTGTTTTGATGAAGTTTTAAGTTTCGAAGTTTAATAAATTAGTACTGTGATAATTTTAAAAATATCAGTGCTGAATGAATCGCATGTTAGAGATGTTTAAGTAAAATTGCATTTCTGTTGGAAAACGTTTCATAATAAATTCTTTATACATGATTAATTTTTCTTGTTTTTATTCATTATTTTTTATTTGAAACGAAATAAAATGTAACAATAACTTAATGAAACATATAAGCTTGACTTCTTAATCGTATGCAAGATATGCTTTTGTTAGCGGTACTGAAATTTTTGAGTTGTGGTTTTAATGGCGCGCATTTATAATAAGGTTGAGGATCCCTGTAATAGACTATTCCTGCAATGGCGGCAAGAAAACCGCTAGAAAGTGTATAACAAGAGCGAAAACCATTCATAAACGCTGCGGTCTGCCATAGAAGCTCGATTCTAAAATAATTTTCTTTTACATATAGTTTGTATTGCGCGTAAAATAAAGTTTGAAATATATAACCTATGCATCTGCGGTAGCATCGATTTTCATACACTTAACATTCTCACTAAAAAAACATAAATACTTTTTCATACATTTAAAAAATGTAGGTAATATTTATTCATTTAATTTTTTCTCTCAATCGCTTATAAGGGATCACATTTCTCTAAAAGCTCCCGCTCTCCTCTCTTAAAATCCCTCGGGACGGGGGAATTTTCCCCTTCTAAGGGATAATCCCCTAATTTAGCAGCATCACATATGATAGATCCAAAACCGATTAAAAGAAGCTCTAATCGATTGTGGTTACGAATATTGATTGAATAAAGTGGAAAAAAATGGAATGTTGAATTTCACTGTAGAATTACAAATTTAGATAATGTAGGAGAACCATAAAATAAACAATAGTTTTTTATCTTTCAGTTTCGAAAATTGGACTTTCTTTCATATTTACTAAAATGTAAACTATCAATTTTTTTTGTTTCGAAAATTCGAAATTGAGTTCTGTTACTTTCAAAGATTGCGACTTTCAATATTTCAATTACAATAATTTGAATTTTCGATCTTTCAGTTTCGAAAATTACAATTTTTGATCTAAGTTTCGAAAAATGGAACTTTTGATCTTTATATTACAAAAATTAGAAATTTGGATTTTTCAGTTTCGAAAATTTGCACTTCCGATTTTTCAGCTGAATCGATATCATTACAAATGTATAGTCGAATTTTTAATATGTCTACAGAATTTCATAAGAATCAGGTGAATATTTTGGGATATTACGTCCTCTGAGTTAGAAAATAAAATATCTAATACTTCGAAAACGGCTTATGATAAAACCTAAAAGTATCCATTCATTCCTGATTGAAAACGCTTACAAGGTTTTAAACTATTTTATAATAGTGCGAATTATAGTAGTCGTACCCGCTTTTGCTCGGAATACCAGATGTTTTACAAAATGTTCGGTGCATCTTACATGATATAACAATTTTATTGCCGAGATTTATTTAATAATACGGAATAAAAGGCGATTTATTTTGCGATTGTATATATTTGATTATTATGTATATAGAAGATGTATGTTCACGCTAGGCGGGCACATATGCCGGAACACAGCGGAAATCCATTGTTGGGACTCTTTATGTATTGTTGGGACTGTGGCAGCAAAGCCGACTCTGCTCCTGCCAAGGACATTGGATCAAAGATGTGTACCCGAATTATAAGTTCGGAGGAGAAGCTAGCTTTTGCTCTAAACGTATAATGTCGGTCTTGTAAGCACTAGGTCCCTAGTTCGGGCCTGGCGACGCTCAATCGCCACAGTGGTTACCCTGGACATACGAGCACGAAAAAACCTTCTGTCTCCAACGATCTCACCTCTCAACACGAGATTGCAGCACCACGCTGAGCAGAGGCTCCTACCACTCCCTTCCTGCTTGACCACGACTGACGTCACGCCCGAGGCGACACGCCTCTCGGCCTTCAGCTCTCAACTGAGTCTCGGATGGGGACACGCGGGGATTTTCTGTAATGGCCCCCCTCTTCGCCGATATTCGACACGGGCTCCTCATCAGGTGGGGGAGTATGTGGCAGCAAAGCCGACTCTGCTCCTGCCAAGGACATCGGATCAAAGATGTGTACCCGAATTATAAGTTCGGAGGAGAAGCTGCTTTTGCTCTAAACGTATAATGTCGGTCTTGTAGGCATTAGGTCCCGAGTTCGGTCCTGGATTGGGCCTGGCTACGCTCAATCACCACAGGACTTTTTACACTCTCTTTACGTATTGTTGGGACTCTTTACGCTCTCTTTATGTATTGTTGGGACTTTTTACGCTTTCTTTACGCATTGTTGGGACTCTTTACGCTCACTTTATGCATTGTTGGGACATTTTACGCTCTCTTTACGCATTATTGGGACTCTCTACGGTCTCTTTACGTATTGTTGGGACTCTTTACGCTCTCTTTATGTATTGTTGGGACATTTTACGCTCTCTTTACGCATTAATGGGACTCTCTACGCTCTCTTTACGTATTGTTGGGAATGATTTATGTGTCTGACAATGCATATATCCAGCCCAAACATTGTAGCAGGTAAATGTGAAGGCCCAAAAATTGATATATACTTGTTTTACACGTGATTTTCTACGACAAAACAAGTAAGACAAACTCCCATACTGTAGGACGAAACGTTTTTGGGGCATTTAAGCTTCCTGGAGTTTTGACGAAATAGCGATGTTTTGAAATGCATTAAGTTGTAGATTAGTCAGAAGCTTGCTGTCCCAAACGGAAATTGAACAACGTATCTTTGTGCTGGTTAGTCGACGTTCATCAGTTGGGCTACTGAAAAGGAATTATACAAGGTCTTATTGTCGAAGCTGACTCTGCATTTTCCACCCTCCAATGTCAAACTGAAGTGCAACAGATGATCTGACTGGCCACCTCCTGCTATTTTCACTTCAGGTTATCCTCCTGCTGATATTTTTGTCCTCCTTGTCAGCTTCCTGAGTGGTTGTTTACCTCCAGATATAAAATAAAAGCTCAGTATACCAGAGTCCACTGATTCGTGCTAGTCGAACTTGGGTCACTTTCAAACCTTCGACATCTTTTACACTAACCAACAGGGTGGGCGCGGTAGCCCATTGGTTAGCGCGCTGGAGTTGCACTCGGTAGGCCCGGGTTCGATTCCAGCCACTGCCAAAACTGCCGCCGTGTTCATGCGGAGTACGATCACGTTAAACATGTGGGTCCGAAAGTCCTTCCGAGAGGTTGGTGGTAGGAGAAGGAGGGTACGGTCCCTGTGGATGCCTCCCCCACTGGGTTCCGGTCTAAATTGGGTGGCACTTCCCGACCGTCCAAACTGTTACCTTACACCTTTCTGGTAGGTCGGACGGTCTGGGTTTCAACAACAACAACTAACCAACAGGGTTGATTTGCTCGGGCGCCACTGTAAAGAGCCTTGCTGCCCCAAATCGGAAATCGAAGCACAGATTTCGTATTGGCCAGCTGACGTTTCAACGTTGAGTTACTGGAACGAAATTCCAAGTTCTTATAGTCGAAGCTGACGCTGCAGAGTTTCCAAATGAAAATAGCTAATTAAAACTGCAAAATGGATATGACTCCAAAAAATCTGATGTGGGCAGCACATGACTTTCCCAGCAGACTCAAATTCATTTTTTCTTTATTTCTTTAATAATTCATTAAATTGAGTTTAATTGCACAAAATAGCACTAAATTTGCATTTTTAATTCAATTTCAGTTTTTATTTGGTAATTGGACATTTTTCCAAAAGCGGGATAAATAATTGCGAAATATCTTAAATATCTTGAGAACGGCTAGTCATAGAATAATAGAGTTGTTCTTATCCTTTTCCTCATCAAAAATTACGTATAAAACAAGCATTTAATTGATATATTTTAACATACGTAGCTTTTATTTTAGATTTTGGCGATTTTTGAAGGCCATTTCATAAAAAAAGGGCAGGTCGTTCTTTTCCGAATAATATAAAAATCTAATTAGCACCAGAATGTCCTACAACTAACTTATCTACCAAATTTTGTGAAATTTGGTCAATTAGAATTTTAGCTAGAGTGGATACATGAAATTTTTAAGGGCCATTTCGCAAAAAAAAGCTGGTTCTGATTTTACGAATCGTACCAAAAACTAATCAGCACCAGGATCATACCCAATTGACTTATCTACCAAATTTTATGAAATTCGGTCAATTAGTTTTTGAGTTAGAGTGGATACATATATTGCACAGACAGACAGACAGACAGACACAGACACACAGACAGACAGATACACAGACAGACAGACAGACACACAGACAGACAGACACACACAGACAGACAGACACACACACACAGACGTCACGCTAAAAATAGGTTTTTCGTATTCTAGAGGTTTTGAAACGTGTAGATCCGTCGAAAACTCGAGTTGCGATTTTTGGCATGATTCCAATACTTTTCCTATATCTTAACATGTATTGCAGGGAAAGTAAGAATCTGATGTGGGCAGCACATAACTTTCCCTGCAGACGTTTATATTCACGTTCTCTTTATTTAATTAAATTTATTTCACTTTTAATTCAATTTTCGTTCTCATTCGGTAACCGGACTTATTATCAAAGGTGGCGTAGAGAAAATACGAAAAAACTAAAATATCTAGAGAACGGCTAGTCCTAGTGTATTGGGGTTGATCTTATTCTTTTCGTCGTTGAAAATTACGTATTAAACGAGCATTTAATGGATATATTTGAGTATACCTAGTTCTTTAGTTTAGATTTTGACGATTTTTGCGGGACATTTTGCAAAAAAAGGCAGGTTATTTTTTTCGAATCGTACCAAAATGTAATCAGCACCAGGGTAACCCACAAGTGACTCATCTACCAAATTTTGTGAAATTCGGTCCATTAGTTTTTCAGTTACAGCGGATACAAGCTTTTGCGGGCCATTTCGCAAAAAAAGGCGGGTTCTTTTATCCCGAATCGTACCCAAAACTAATCAGCACCAGAGTCGCGCACAAGTGACGTACCTACCAAATTTTATAAAATTCGGTCAATTACTTTTTTAGTTAGAGTGGATACAAAATCTGCACAGACAGACAGACACACAGACACACACACAGACGTCACGCTAAAAATAGTTTTTTCGCATTCTAGAGGTCTCGAAACGTGTAGATCCGTCGAAAACTCGAGTTGCGATTTTCGACATGATTCCAATACTTTCCCTATACATTACCATGTATTGCAGGGAAAGTAAAAATCTGATGTGAGCAGCACATGACTTTCCCTGCAGACTTATATTAACGTTCTCTTTATTTTAATTAAATTTATTTCACTTTTAATTCAATTTTCGTTCTCATTCGATAACCGGACTTATTTTCAAAGGTGGCGTAGGGAAAGTACGAAAAACTAAAATATCTCGAGAACGGCTAGTCCTAGTGTAATGGGGTTGGTCTTATTCTTTTCGTCGTTAAAAATTACGTATTAAATCAGCATTTAATGGATATATTTGAGTATACCCAGTTTTTTATTTTAGATTTTGGCAATTTTTGCGGGCCATTTTGCAAAAAAAGGCAGGTTATTTTTTTTCGAATTATACCAAAATCTAATCAGCACCAGGGTGGCCTACAAGCGACTTATCTACCAAATTTTGTGAAATTCGGTCTATTAGTTTTTCAGTTAGAGTGGATACAAGCTTTTGCGGGCCATTTCGCCAAAAAAGGCGGGTTCTTTTATCCCGAATCGTACCCAATACTAATCAGCACTAGACTCGCTCACAAGTAACTTACCTACCAAATTTTGTGAAATTCGGTCGATTAGTTTTTTAGTTAGAGTGGATACAATATCTGCACAGACAGACAGACACACAGACAGACAGACACACAGACAGACACACACACAGACGTCAAGCTAAAAATGGTTTTTTCGTATTCTAGAGGTCTCGAAACGTGTAGATTCGTCGAAAACTCGAGTTGCGATTTTCGGCATGATTCCAATACTTTCCCTATACATTACCATGTATTGCAGGGAAAGTAAAAAGTCTCCATGTTAGTTTACGCAACCAAACTCAATTTAATGCTTTATGAAAGAGAAAATGAGTCTGTAGATAAAGTCATGTACTGCACACTCCAGATTTTTTTTGCTTTTAAAAACTAATTGACCGAATTTCATAAAAATTGATAGGTAAATCACTTGTGGGCGAATCTGGTGCTAATTAGTTTTGGGTAGGATTCAGGATAAAAGAACCCGCCTCTTTTTGCGAAATGGCCCGCAAAAGTCTGTATCCACTCTAGCTGAAAAACTAATGAACAGAATTTCATAAAATTCGGTAGATAAGTCTTTTGTGGGCTATCCTGGTGCTGATTAGATTTTGGTACGATTCGGAAAAGAACAACCTGCCTTTTTTTACAAAATCGCCCGCAAAAATCTTAAATATCTAAAAAAAAAAAAAAGACTATGTATGCTCAAATGTATCCATTAAATTCTTGTTTTATACGCAATTTTTGGCGAGGAAAAGAATATAACACACTCCATTATACTTTAGGACTAACCGTTCTCAAGATATTTAAGATTTCTTGCATTTTTGTTACGCCGCTTTCGGAAAAATGTCCAATTACCAAATAAAAACAAAAATCGAATTAAAAATGCAAATGTAGTGTTATTTGGTGCAATTAAACTCAATCTAATGAATTATTAAAGAAATATAGAAAAGATGAATTTGAGTCTGCAGTGAAAGTCATGTGCTGCCCACATCAGATTTTTACTTTCCCTGCAATACATGGTAATGTACAAGGCAAGTAGTGGAATCATGTTCGAAATTGCAACTCGAGTTTTCGACGGATCTACACGTTTGTTTCGGGATCTCTAGAGCGCGAAAAATCTATTTTTAGCGTGACGTCTGTGTGTGCAATATATGCATCCGCTCTAACTCAAAAACTAATAGACCAAATTTCATAAAATATTATAAGTAAGTCCCTTGTGTGTAACTTTGGTTTTAATTAGATTTGGATACAATTCGGGATAAAAGAACCCGCATTTTCTGAGAAATGGCCGCGGGAAAAATCTCATGTATCCACTCGAGCTAAAATACTGATTTGCCAAATTTGACGGAATTTGGTAGAAAAGTCACTTGTCTGATTCTTTAGTGCTGATTAGATTTTAATACGATTCGGGAAAGGAGAATCTGCTTTTTCTTTTTTTTACGAAATGACCTTCAAAAATCACCAAAATCTGAACTAAAAGACTACGTATACTCACATGTGTCAGTTAAATGCTTGTTTAATACGCTATTTTTGACGAGGAAAAGAGTAAGACCAACCCTATTACTCTCGGACTAACCGTTCTCGAGATATTTTAGTGTATTCGCATTTTTATTAAGCGGTTAAAAAAATTCCAGTTACCAAATTAAACACAAAAATTGAATTAAAGGTGCAAATTCAGAGTTATTTTGTGCAAGTAAACTCAATTTAAAGATTTATTAAAGAAGTAACAAGAAAATGGATTTGAGTCTGTAGGGCAAGTCATGTCCTGCACGCGGAAAGCCAAAAAGTATACTAAGCCAGAAAGTCTTCTTTCAAATCAGACGCCAAACCGGCCAAACGCCGTTTCATCGCCAGCTTGATACGCGAAGGAGCGCTCTCTGTTTCAAGGTTAGTATAGCAGCCACATCAAGAGAAAGGATTCCAGCATTTTGGTTTATCTTTTTATAGGATATATAACTTACAATTTAGCAATAGAGACACGTTTTAAATGGATTATCTCTTAGATTGGAATTAAATTAATTCAATATTTATTAAATTAAAGAATCGGATATATAACTTACAATTAAGCAATATAGACACTTTTTAAATGCATTATCTCTTAGATTAGAATTAAATTAATTCTGTATCGACTCAATTAAAGAATCATTTTATTATTTTCTAATGCTATTGTATAGAGGAAGTTCACGGATAATCACGACATTTAGACGAAAAAATACACTTAAAGACATCATGAACACATTTCGAACATTTTGGGATATATTTCCATCAGTGTGTGTGTGTATCTGTGGGGGTACGAATGCACATATCACTATGGCAATTTATATGTAGATTCATTCTGTAGAAAATTAGAAACAGATAGAATATTTTGTAATAAATTGGATTATAACATTATTCGATATTAGAGATTTTTAATTAGAGAGACTACGTACAGCCACGAAATTCGATATGTAGCTGCATTCTGAAAAAATTAGAATTAGGCAGATAGATCATCATGTAATTACAGTGATTAGAATACGGGTGAAAGGGGGGGGGGGAGACACGGAGAGCGAGATAGGAAGAGTGTGTGTGTGTCAAAATATAGTACTATAATCAAAATATAGTGTGGTAACTGCAGTAGAGATCGACCTTGTTTCAAACGAGTAGGATTCAAGGGCGCCCATAAAACTTATTCTTCCTAGGATGGCCAAACTCAAGGATGAGAGGTAAATATCTATTAACTTGATACCTACATTTCTGACCTTGAACGTTCGCGGGAGCGAAAGTGCCCCCTCGCGCTCCCCTATGGGCGCTCATAGAGCATTTTCCAGAGGGTAAACTCATGGATGAGAAGTACAATATTGACTAGCTTGATACCTACATTTGTGACATTGAACGCCCCTATGGGCACCCATGGCTATAGGTGTTGAAGACCCAAACCACTTGACTGGCCCTAGGGCTTACAGCAGTTGTTTGAGTGGCTGGAAAAAATGGCTATAAGCACAGACTAATATAGTATTCTGTGGCTATAAGTGTTGCAGATCCAGACCACTCGACTGACCTAGAGGGCTTACAGCAGCTATTTGAGTGGCCGGGGTGGCTATAAGTATTGTTATTGCTGAGACCCAGACCGTCCGACCTACCAGAAAGGAGGGTGGCTATAAGTGTGTAAAGCTTCAGACTTCACGGAAACTTTTGTGGGTCTGAAAAGACTCTATTTTTCCACCTTTGAGGAAATCGAAACTTTGACTCCGTTAGGATCTGTCCTGAGGTTACTAGTATAAGCAGGGAGACTTTTCAATGAGTGCCCATAGGAGAGATAAAGAAGACACTTCCGCTCCCCTGGACATTCAAGGTCCCAAATGTGGGGATCAAGGTAGTCGATATTGTACATATCATTGAGTTTAACGTCTAGAAAAGTGCTATGGGCGCCCATGCTTATAGTATCGACAACGGGACAAAACTTAACGGAGCTTAATCTTTTTGTTTCTCTCTCTCGAGAGCGAATAAAATGGGTGGGAGTGTCAAAAAAACTTTGCCAATGACTTTACGTCCTTCACAGCTTAACCGAATTAACTTTTATTTTGCGCAAATATTGTATTTGAAACGATTATAACAGTGAAAAACTCAATATATCTTAAATCAAGAATATTAATTTCCCCAAAGGGACAGAAATTATCAAATAAATTAAACTTCATTTTCCAAGATATTGAATATTCATCAATTTGACATCATTTTTATTAATGTAATGCCATTTTTGCCAATTTGGAAACATTTTAAATAAAATGTCAACTTGACGATATTTTGTTAATTTATCGACAAGCATTACAGACAGACAGACAGACAAACTAATAAATTACATTTGACGAATTGTTTGATGTCAAAATACAAAACTATTGCAAAACAGTGTCTCGTGAATGAAACCTATTAGAATGATGCCACCGTTGTCACATAATATTGCACATAGAATGGGAACATATTACGGTACTTAACACAGTTTTAGTTTCATGTATTTTTACTTTCCTTATATACATAATGTATAAGGAAAGTATTGTGAAGGGGTCGAAATTTCGAATTGGAGTTTTCGACGGGAGAGCGCGTTTCAAGAATCCTTGACCACGAATCGAACATTTAAAAGTGATGTCTGTGTGTGTGTGTGTCTGTGTGTGTGTGTCTGTGTGTGTGAAAGTATGTCTGTGTGTGTGTGTGTGTGTGTGTGAAAGTATGTGTGTATGTGTGTGTGTCAGTGAGACTGTGCAGACGATAACTGACGAACGAATGGACCGATTCGAACGAAATTTGGTACGAAAATTACAATCCGTAAGCACTGGAAGCCTATTGTTTTTATAAGCAATCGAATGTTCAGAACCTCCTAAATTTTCGAGTGAAATTTCGATAAAATCGTCAAAAAATCAAAACCTTTAATAAAGTTACGCAAATAGACATTTCTTATGTAAATTTTCATTAGAAAACGATTGACATAAATTTTAGAACGCTAACATGAACCGTTCTCGAGATATTACACATTTTTCAAAAAAATTATCAAAAATTCATATAAAATTAAAAAAAATATATTTCCTATTGAGAAATATGTTCACTTTTCATATGTAATACCATGCGATAAATTTGATGACATCATTCTGGTGGATCTAGCTCATTCCATTCATGAAAATAGGTACTTTGAGTAATACTTTTGTATTTGAACGCCAATAGTCATTTATCTGCCGTAAGAATAACTTATTTTTCCATCCATAACGCTTGGCGAGATTTTGGCGACGAATTTGGTGGAATGTCGCCAACTTGGCGACTTTTTACATCTTGCTAAATTAACGAAAAATTCGCCAAATGGCGACTCACTGACAAAAATTCAATATCTTGGAAACAATATAAGTATCTACTATAAGAATAACCTAATTTATTTTACTGTAAAAGTAGTAAATTCAGTGCATTATATAAGGAAAGTCATGTGCTGCCCACATCAGACTTTTTAAAATTTATTTGAAACATGTACAATATATCAAGAATGGCTCATGCTAGTATCCCAAAGTTTAAGTTGTTCATTTTCTAAAAAAAAATTAAATAAAAAATAATATTTTATGTAACAATATTAATGGTTCTGATTTTTTATAATTTTTTGTCAAAATTTCATTCGAAAGTTTGGAGCTGGTTTCCAAACATTTGTTTGCTTATAAAATCAATAAATTTTCAGTTTCCACTGATTGTAATAATCGAAAAAATTTTTGTTTAAAACGTTTCATCTGTTCGTTAGACATCGCATCCACTGACTCAAGGACACACACAATAATATACACACACAAAAATACACATACACACACTAATATACCCCGGCCATCCAAATAGTTCCTCAAGTCCTCAGGATAAATCGGACGGTCTGGGTCTTCAACACACTAATATACATGCACATACTACATACATTAATATACTTGCGCGCTAATACACACACACACACACAGATATCACTTTAAAAATATTCAATTCGATTTCAGGGATATTTGAAACAAACTCTACCGTCAAAAACATAAAGGAGAATTCGAGTTTTCGACCTCGTCACAATACTTTCCCTATACATTATATCAGTGTTTTCCAAATTTATTTTGTCGCGAAACTCTTTTGAAATTTAATTTGATGGTAGAACCCCAAAATAAGAAAAATTCCTTGTTGTCCAAATTATGCATCAAAATTTTACACGTTTTTAAATTTAGGACAATTTACATGAAACTATCACGTCTCAGTATCGAACACACCTGGAAAAACGATGCATTATATTAGGTAAGTCCGAAAAGTAACATTTATTGCTCCCACAAACCGAAAATGTGGAGCAAATTTCCGTAAAATGTCACAAATTTTGCATTTTTAAAATGACAAATATTCCCTCCTTTCAAATAATCTTGAATTTTCGTTACTGATTGTTGTACTATATAAGTACTGAACAACATACGGATTCTATACATATGTTTACTCCAAAATCTCGCATATAAACGTTTCATTCAAATAATAAATAATATATCTGTGTGGAACATTGCTTAAACTCATTGCAAACAATCTGTGTGAGGTACAAAAAGTTCTTATATATATATATAAATACATGTATTTTCATAGTATTACTTTAAAACCAAAAGGTACATAAAACATGATTTGCATAAGGGGATACAAATGTATCTAATCGGTCTTCTTGAACAATATCGCGGATTAAAAAAATCTGATGTGGGCAGAACATGACTTTCCCTGCAGACTGAAATTCATTTTTTCTTTATTTCTTTAATAACTCCTTAAATTGAGTTTAATTGCACAAAATGACACTAAATTTACATTTTTAATTCAATTTTTGCTTTTATTTGGTAATTGGACATTTTTCCACAGGCGGCATAAAAAAATGCGAAAAATCTCAAATATCTCGAGAACGGTTAGTCTTAGAGTAATAGAGTTGTTCTTATTCTTTTTCTCGTCAAAAATTACGTATAAAACAAGCATTTAATTGATACATTTGAACATACTTAGTTTCTTTTTAGATATTGGCGAGTTTTGCGGGCCATTTCGTAAAAAGAAGGCAGGTTGTTCTTTTCCGAATCGTACCAAAATCTAATCAGCACCAGAATATCCCACATGTGATTTATCTAATAAGTTTTGTGAAATTTGGTCCATTTGTATTTCAGCTAGAGTGAAACATGAGATTCTGGAGGGACATTTCGCAAAAAAAGGGGAGTTCTTTCTTTTCGAATTGTACCAAAAACTAATCAGCACCAGGGTCACACCCAAGAGTCTTACCTACCAAATTTTAAGAAATTCGGTCCATTAGTTTTTGAGTTAAAGTGGATATATACATTGCACAGACACACACACAGACGTCACGCTAAAAATAGTTTTTTCGTATTCTAGAGGTCTCGAAACGATTAGATCCGTCGAAAACTTGAGTTGCGATTTTCGGCATGATTCCAATACTTTCCCTGTACATTACCATGTATTGCAGGGAAAGTAAAAAATCTGATGTGGGCAGCACATGACTTTCCCTGCTGACTTATATTCACGTTTTATTTATTTAAATTAAATTTAATTAATTTTTAATTCAATTTTCGTTCTCATTTGAGAACTGTACTTATTTTCAAAAATGGTGTAGGAAAAATACGAAAAACTAAAATATCTCGAGAACGGCTAGTCCTAGTGTAATGGGGTTGGCCTTTTTCTTTTCTTCGCTAAAAATTACGTATTAAACAAGCATTTAATGGCTATATTTGAGCATACGTAGTTCTTAAGTTTAGATTTTGATGATTTTTGCGGGCCATTTTGCAAAAAAAGGCAGGTTATTTTTTTCGAATTACACCAAAATCTAATCAGCACCAGGGTGGCCTACAAGCGACTTATCTACCAAATTTTGTGAAATTCGGTCCATTAGTTTTTTACTTTCCCTGCAATACATGGTAATGTATAGGGAAAGTATTGGAATCATGCCGAAAATCACAACTCGAGTTTTCGACGGATCTACACGTTTCGAGACCCCTAGAATACGAAAAAACCATTTTTAGCGTGACGTCTGTGCGTGTGTCTGTGTGTCTGTCTGTCTGTCTGTCTGTCTGTCTGTCTGTCTGTGTGTCTGTCTGTGTGTCTGTCTGTCTGTCTGTGCAGATTTTGTATCCACTGTAACTAAAAAACTAATCGACCGAATTTCACAAAATTTGGTAGGTAAGTCACTTGTGGGCGGGGCTAGTGCTGATTAGTTTTGGGTACGATTCGGAATAAAAGAACCCGCCTTTTTTTGCGAAATGGCCCGCAAAAGCTTGTATCCACTCTAGCTGAAAAACTAATGGACCGAATTTCACAAAATTCGGTAGATGAGTCACGTATAGGTCACTCTGGTGCTGATTAGATTTTGGTACGATTCGGAAAAAAATAACCTGCCTTTTTTTGCAAAACGGCCCGCAAAAATCTTCAAATTCTAAACTAAAGAACTAGGTATACTCAGATATATCCATTAAATGCCCGTTTAATACGTAATGTTTAACGACGAAAAGAATAAGACCCACCCCATTACACTAGGACTAGCCGTTCTCGAGATATTTTAGTTTTTCGTACTTTCCCTACGCCACCTTTGAAAATAAGCCCGGTTACCGAATGAGAACGAAAATTGAATTAAAAGTGAATTACATTTAATTGAAATAAATAGAACGTGGATATAAGTTTGCAGGGAAAGTCATGTGCTGCCCACATCAGATTTTTAGTTAGAGTGGATACAAACTTTTGCGGGCCATTTCGCAGAAAAAGGCGGGTTCTGTTAACCCGAGTTATACCCAAAACTAATCAGCACCAGATTCGTGCACAAGTGACTTACCTACCAAATTTTACGAAATTCGCTCAATTAGTTTTTTAGTTAGAGTGGATACAAAATTTGCACAGACAGACAGACACACAGACAGACACACAGACAGACAGACAGACACACAGACACACACACAGACGTCACGCTAAAAATAGTTTTTTCGTATCCTAGAGGTCTCGAAACGATTTGATCCGTCGAAAACTTGAGTTGCGATTTTCGGCATGATTCCAATACTTTCCCTGTACATTACCATGTATTGCAGGGAAAGTAAAAAAATCGTCTTTCCCTCCTCTTTTGCAGGAGATGCAAGAATAGTGTACCAGAACTGGCGATAAAACGACGTTTAGCGTGTGATGTGAGTGAAGCTTTCTGAATTAGTATACGTTTGGCCATATCGCGGCCTGCGCACATCAGATATTTTTCATTTGAAATGAACATCTCAAAAACTTTAACTCCATCCTCTTATAGAATCATGCCATGAAAGATTTTTAACGCATCGCTTTTAAATAGACGACTTCAATTCGATCATTTCAAGATCTTTATGAAACTCTGGTCATCTCACACTCAGCCAAGATTATGTCCATCACTTTTAAATTTCTGTCAGCAGTCCTTTCAGCCTTCAACTTACCACTGCATCCTTTCCCCATTCTATGCGGCCTCCCACTTTGATTGGGAGAGATTGAGGGGAATTGTTGAATTGTCAGTTTCTATAAAAGTCTGAAAAAAAAACGTAAAAAATTTTATGTGGGCAGCACATGACTTTCCCTGCAGACTTATATCCACGTTCTCTTTATTATAATTAAATTTAATTCGCTTTTAATTCAATTGCCGTTCTCATTTGGTAACTGGACTTATTTTCAAATGTGGCGTAGAGAAAATACGATAAAACTAAAATATCTCAAGAACGGCTAGAGCTAGTGTAATGGGGTTGATCTTATTTTTTTTCTTCGCTAAAATTTACGTATAAAACAGGCATTTAATAAATATATTTGAGCATACGTAATTTTTTAGTTTAGATTTTGACGATTTTTGCGGAGCATTATGCAAAAAAATTCATCTTATTTTTTTCCGAATCGTACCAAAATCTAATTAGGACCAGGGTAACATATAAGCGACTTATCTACCGAATTTCGTAAAATTCGGTCCATTAGTTGTTCAGCTAGAGGGGATGCAGGCAATTTTTGCTGGCCATTTCGCAAAAGAATGCGGGTTCTTTTATCCCGAATTGTACCAAAAACTTATCAACACCAGGATCATACCAAAGTAACTTATCCACCAATTTTTATGAATTTCGGTCCATTAGTTTTTTAGTTAGAGTGGATAAATGCATTGTAAAGACAGACAGACACGCACACAAACGTCACGCTAAAAATAGCTGCTTTGTATTCTAGAGGTCCCGAAACGTGTAGATCCGTCGAAAACTTGAGTTGCGATTGTCGGAATGATTCCAATACTTTTCCTATACTCTACCATGTATTACAGGGAATGTAAAAAATCTGATGTGGGCAGCACATAACTTTCCCTGCAGACTTATATTCACGTTCTCTTTATTTTAATTAAATTTATTTCACTTTCAATTCAATTCCGTTCTCATTGGTAATTGGACTTATTTTCAAAGGTGGCGTAAAGAAAATACGAAAAAACTAAAATATCTCGAGAACGGCTAGCCTTAGTGTAATGGGGTTGGTGTTATTCCTTTCGCCCTTAAACATTACGCGTAAAACAAGCATTTATTGGATATATCTAAGCGTACATAGTTTTTAGTTTTGGGTACGATTCGGAATAAAAGAACCCGCCTTTTTTTGCGAAATGGCCCGCAAAAGCTTGTATCCACTCTAGCTGAAAAACTAATGGACCGAATTTCACAAAATTCGGTAGATGAATTTTTGCTGGCCATTTCGCAAAAGAATGCGGGTTCTTTTATCCCGAATTGTACCAAAAACTTATCAACACCAGGATCATACCAAAGTAACTTATCCACCAATTTTTATGAATTTCGGTCCATTAGTTTTTTAGTTAGAGTGGATAAATGCATTGTAAAGACAGACAGACACGCACACAAACGTCACGCTAAAAATAGCTGCTTTGTATTCTAGAGGTCCCGAAACGTGTAGATCCGTCGAAAACTTGAGTTGCGATTGTCGGAATGATTCCAATACTTTTCCTATACTCTACCATGTATTACAGGGAATGTAAAAAATCTGATGTGGGCAGCACATAACTTTCCCTGCAGACTTATATTCACGTTCTCTTTATTTTAATTAAATTTATTTCACTTTCAATTCAATTCCGTTCTCATTGGTAATTGGACTTATTTTCAAAGGTGGCGTAAAGAAAATACGAAAAAACTAAAATATCTCGAGAACGGCTAGCCTTAGTGTAATGGGGTTGGTGTTATTCCTTTCGCCCTTAAACATTACGCGTAAAACAAGCATTTATTGGATATATCTAAGCGTACATAGTTTTTAGTTTTGGGTACGATTCGGAATAAAAGAACCCGCCTTTTTTTGCGAAATGGCCCGCAAAAGCTTGTATCCACTCTAGCTGAAAAACTAATGGACCGAATTTCACAAAATTCGGTAGATGAGTCACGTATAGGTCACTCTGGTGCTGATTAGATTTTGGTACGATTCGGAAAAAAATAACCTGCCTTTTTTTGCAAAACGGCCCGCAAAAATCTTCAAATTCTAAACTAAAGAACTAGGTATACTCAGATATATCCATTAAATGCCCGTTTAATACGTAATGTTTAACGACGAAAAGAATAAGACCCACCCCATTACACTAGGACTAGCCGTTCTCGAGATATTTTAGTTTTTCGTACTTTCCCTACGCCACCTTTGAAAATAAGCCCGGTTACCGAATGAGAACGAAAATTGAATTAAAAGTGAATTACATTTAATTGAAATAAATAGAACGTGGATATAAGTTTGCAGGGAAAGTCATGTGCTGCCCACATCAGATTTTTAGTTAGAGTGGATACAAACTTTTGCGGGCCATTTCGCAGAAAAAGGCGGGTTCTGTTAACCCGAGTTATACCCAAAACTAATCAGCACCAGATTCGTGCACAAGTGACTTACCTACCAAATTTTACGAAATTCGCTCAATTAGTTTTTTAGTTAGAGTGGATACAAAATTTGCACAGACAGACAGACACACAGACAGACACACAGACAGACAGACAGACACACAGACACACACACAGACGTCACGCTAAAAATAGTTTTTTCGTATCCTAGAGGTCTCGAAACGATTTGATCCGTCGAAAACTTGAGTTGCGATTTTCGGCATGATTCCAATACTTTCCCTGTACATTACCATGTATTGCAGGGAAAGTAAAAAAATCGTCTTTCCCTCCTCTTTTGCAGGAGATGCAAGAATAGTGTACCAGAACTGGCGATAAAACGACGTTTAGCGTGTGATGTGAGTGAAGCTTTCTGAATTAGTATACGTTTGGCCATATCGCGGCCTGCGCACATCAGATATTTTTCATTTGAAATGAACATCTCAAAAACTTTAACTCCATCCTCTTATAGAATCATGCCATGAAAGATTTTTAACGCATCGCTTTTAAATAGACGACTTCAATTCGATCATTTCAAGATCTTTATGAAACTCTGGTCATCTCACACTCAGCCAAGATTATGTCCATCACTTTTAAATTTCTGTCAGCAGTCCTTTCAGCCTTCAACTTACCACTGCATCCTTTCCCCATTCTATGCGGCCTCCCACTTTGATTGGGAGAGATTGAGGGGAATTGTTGAATTGTCAGTTTCTATAAAAGTCTGAAAAAAAAACGTAAAAAATTTTATGTGGGCAGCACATGACTTTCCCTGCAGACTTATATCCACGTTCTCTTTATTATAATTAAATTTAATTCGCTTTTAATTCAATTGCCGTTCTCATTTGGTAACTGGACTTATTTTCAAATGTGGCGTAGAGAAAATACGATAAAACTAAAATATCTCAAGAACGGCTAGAGCTAGTGTAATGGGGTTGATCTTATTTTTTTTCTTCGCTAAAATTTACGTATAAAACAGGCATTTAATAAATATATTTGAGCATACGTAATTTTTTAGTTTAGATTTTGACGATTTTTGCGGAGCATTATGCAAAAAAATTCATCTTATTTTTTTCCGAATCGTACCAAAATCTAATTAGGACCAGGGTAACATATAAGCGACTTATCTACCGAATTTCGTAAAATTCGGTCCATTAGTTGTTCAGCTAGAGGGGATGCAGGCAATTTTTGCTGGCCATTTCGCAAAAGAATGCGGGTTCTTTTATCCCGAATTGTACCAAAAACTTATCAACACCAGGATCATACCAAAGTAACTTATCCACCAATTTTTATGAATTTCGGTCCATTAGTTTTTTAGTTAGAGTGGATAAATGCATTGTAAAGACAGACAGACACGCACACAAACGTCACGCTAAAAATAGCTGCTTTGTATTCTAGAGGTCCCGAAACGTGTAGATCCGTCGAAAACTTGAGTTGCGATTGTCGGAATGATTCCAATACTTTTCCTATACTCTACCATGTATTACAGGGAATGTAAAAAATCTGATGTGGGCAGCACATAACTTTCCCTGCAGACTTATATTCACGTTCTCTTTATTTTAATTAAATTTATTTCACTTTCAATTCAATTCCGTTCTCATTGGTAATTGGACTTATTTTCAAAGGTGGCGTAAAGAAAATACGAAAAAACTAAAATATCTCGAGAACGGCTAGCCTTAGTGTAATGGGGTTGGTGTTATTCCTTTCGCCCTTAAACATTACGCGTAAAACAAGCATTTATTGGATATATCTAAGCGTACATAGTTTTTATTTTAGATTTTGACAATTTCTACGGGCTATTTCGCAAAAAAAGGCGGTTTTTTTTTTATCCCGAATCGTACCCAAAACTAATCAGCACCAGATTCGCCCACAAGGGACTTACGTACCAAATTTTATCAAATTCGGTTAATTAGTTTTTTAGTAACAAATATTGTATATCAGTTTTTTACAGATAATAGCATAATTATTAGACTTTATATATAGAATAATTATTAGAGACAACCTAATTAATAACAGAGGATTGCTGTAAATCAATTATAAAGTTTTTTATTTTATCAATAGCATATAAAGATTCAGACAGTTTAATACTAATAATAGCATTTTCAATAATGTTTAACAAAGTAAATTTCTAAAAATTAAATGCCTTTAATGGCAGTGCTTGTTTACATGTTAATTTATAAATATATAAATATATTTATCTAGGTCTAGATTAAATGACTTTAATACTTTAAAAGAGTTACTGCAAAAAGGTAATCGGAATTTAGTACTAAAATACATTATTGTTTTTACAGAAAACATTTTTAACTATGTTTAAGTCTCCAGTTACAATATGTTCTAAAATTGGATAGATGAAATTAACATAATTAGCATCATTACAGATACAATGATTATATAATAGAGTGGATACAAAACTGCACAGACAGACACACACACAGACGTCACGCTAAAAATAGTGTTTTTGTGTTGTAGAGGTCTCGAAACGTGTAAATACGTCGAAAACTCCAGTTGTGATTTTCGGTATGATTTCAATACTTTCCCTATACATTACCATATATTGCAGGGAAAGTAAAAAACTGATGTGGGCAGCACATGACCTTCCCTGCAGACTCAAATTCATATTTCCTTTATTTCTTTATATTAATAATTCGTTAGATTGAGTTTAATTGCACCAAATAACACTAAATTTGCATTTTTAATTCAATTTTGGTTTTATTTGTTAATTGGACATTTTTCCGAAGTCGGCGTAACAAAAATGCAAGGAATCTCAAATATCTTGAGAACGGTTAGACCTAAAGCATAATGGAGTGTGTTATATTTTTTTTCTTGTCAAAAATTGCGTATAAAACAAGAGTTTAATTGATGCATTTGAGCATACACTACTTAGACTTTTATAGATTTTGGCGGGCCATTTCGTAAAAAAAGGTAGGTTGTTCTTTTCCGAATCGTACCAAATTCTAATCAGCACCAGAGCATCCTACAAGTAACTTATCTACCAAATTTTGTGAAATTTGGTCAATCAGTATTTAAGCTAGAGTGGATACATGAAATTTTTACGAACCATTTGGCGAAAAAAGGCGGATTCTGTAATATGAAAATTTTGTTTGACGGCATTGGAATGTATTTTGGCATGATGACATCTGTTCTGATTCAATCGCCACTGAGGAAGAGCGCTGAAGGTATTCGAAAGCGCTTTAGCTTAAAATTATTATTTATTGTACGTCTGTAATATGGTTTTTTAATAAAGTCACTTTTAAATCTAGTTTTATGATTTGTCATTTAATTAGTTGATTCAGTGATTTGAAGTGTGACGTGTCGCCACTAATAGTAAGAACTAAACAACAAAATTTAGATTAAGCTAAGCATATTCTGTTTTCTTAAAGATTTTGAAATTTCTTTTTGTCCAGTATTGAAGAATATGTATGAATATTTCCTGATTTGTCCGCTGTGATATATATATATATACATATATATATTATATATATATATTAAATATATATAATATATATATATATATATATATATATTATATATATTCAAAACGAAAACTCAAATCATGTATACAAAATTATGTATACAAAAATTTACCAGGATACCACTCAGGATAAGGCGCATTGCAGCTCTATAATCCGAAGCAGGAAATAACTAAGAAAAAGTAAAAATGTAAAGATATGTAAAGGGGGATGCCAGATAAATTGCATATAAATGGCTGAGAGGGATAGCGACCTCTCATTCCCGTTTAAAGTACTTTTATGTCTAGACAACGCCCACGGAAACCAATGCAATATAATGACAGGTCCCCGATATGTGCAAAATCGAAGGCACTAGAACGGAGACAGAAATGGAATAACGAGAGGTAGAACGTAGAATGTCTATCTGACAACCTTACAATTCGGAATGCACAAAACACATCCTTAAGTAAACATTCTAACGCATGCGTACATCGTTATACACTGTTATGATGTCAAATTACCTTTGTCTTGTCTAAAAGAGTATTCTTCTTTAAAGAAGGAATTATAATGAAGTTTAAGAAAATTAATCGGATAATATTTTTTATATGCTTCTTGCATGATTCTTCTGTTACTTATGATACAATCATCTTTGAAAGTATTATTGTGGAGATTTCTTCTGAGGTGTCCTGTAATGATATTACGGAAAATATTCCTAGTCAAATTTGAATTCCATTCTATGATTTGGTTGATCTTCATATCAAAATCTTCTCCTTTATTGTATAACACCGTATGAATTCCTTTTATATTGTTGTATCTTATGGTGATGTCGAGGAAATTAACTTCGTCTTTTTTAGTATTAAGGTTCTTGATCAGTTCCAGTTCCTGGGGGTAAAAGCTAAAATCAAATTCAGGAGTATGCAAGTATCGTCCTAATAGCACATCGTCCACGAATCTATAATATGGTATTTCATATAATATATGATTACCTCTTTCAAAATATGATAAATATATGTCTGCTAAGATTGAAGAGCAACCCCCGCCCATAGGGATGCCTTTAATTTGTTGATAAAATTCTTTTCCATTATACAGCACGTTTTCGTATAAAACCAATTTGATAAGATCCAAATACCTACGATACGTGATCACATTTTTGAGATTGTATTCCTCGTGCACCAAAAGTAGTATGGCATGTAGTTTTGAAAGGTCGATGTTGTTAAAAAGGTCACGGAAGTCATAACTTGCGAACTGTATATCTTTATTGCAGAATTTTAGACGTTTTATGACTTCATTGCTGTTTTTAATCATTATAGAGTTTTGTAGTAATAAAGCTTTAAATACTGGTTTAAGGATATATAGTAATTTCCGGTTAGCTGACGTTAAATATGAATTACATCCCACTGTTACAGTACGGAATTTTACAGGTTTTTTATGTAGTTTTGGGATGAGAACCATATATGGGAAAGACACTGATTTTAAATTAATGCCGATTCTTTTGTATAATGCTTTGATCTTATTTGACATTACTGCAATATTATATGGTAAAGGTTTAAACATAGTAGGTTCCATGTAAGATTTCTGCAATGTTTCAAGGTAATAAGTTTTGCAGGTAAGTGCGTAATTTGAAACCACTTTATCCGTATATGTGATCACGAAACGATCTTGAACGTCCTTGATAGAACTAGGAACATGGGATCTTGGCTTAGTTTTAAGTTTTCTATAATATTAATTGATAAATCTATTTAGGATATTGTATTTCCATTCTCCGAAGGCCGTGATAGGTAAACTGTATTTAATTGCCATTTTGTAAATAAAAGTATCCAGATCTTGATTGAATTCTTCTTTGACGTGGTTATATTCCTGGTTACGGAATTTTGTACCTTTTTCAAACAGTTTTCTTAATTGTAAATCTTCAATCACTGTAAGATTACCCGTAATTATATGATCATGGTACACATCCCTAAAAGTACTGTTTTGACAGTTACATACCATTGAATCGTATAAAGATATATTTTTACTTAAGTGATTATAATTGTACAACATCCTCCCATTGGGACGTACAAATCGGTATGTGAGCTTAACTTTTATGTTAGTTATAGGTATCAATTTATTTAATTGATTAAGCATTAACTTAATAGGTATACTTTCATAAGTTTTATTTTTGAAGGTGGTAACAAAGTATTCTATAAGATCTTCTTTTTGGGGATGATTCTGCAAGTCAATATTAAATTTTTTAGCTCTCAATTTCACAAAATCTAGCAATAATGCAAAATTATGAGTTAAGTCATTATTAGTTCTTTGATCCAATGATGTTATATGATCTATGATGAATTCCCAAATTCGAGGCAAGTATTTAAGTCTGATTCCATACACCATATTCTTAATCCAATTGTATTTGATATAAGGATTATTGTTGAATAAGTCCATTAAATTTTTTAAATTTGTAAGCGTATCTTTATAGCTAATGTATCTTTTTCTTCCGCCACGTTTCCACCTAGAGGTTTTTCTTTGATATAATGTGCTTGAAATAGGGAGTGAATTTTCTTTTTTACAGTGTTCTATATTATAATTCTCTTTGAATATGGCAGTATTTAATCCAAAAGGGAATGCCGAACCAAATTGCATAATATGTGTACATTCCCACCATAAACGTTCTTGAAGATGAGGTACTATATCCAAAATTGTTACCACAATATTAGAAAAATCATGGATGTGGTAATGTTTTAGTTCGATATTTGTAGTAGGAGGATCCTGATTAAGACTTTTTTTGATTTGGTTTCTGTGCAAATTAATACGTAAGTGTAATGGATTCTTGGTTTGTCCTATGTACAATATGTTGCATTTGCAACATTTTATGCAATAGATTACATTGAAAGTCTTGCAGAACAAATAGTGGCTCGTAGAATTTTGTCCAATCTGTATGGGATAAAACGTCTAAAACTATGGGTCATAAAACGTCTAAAATTCTGCAATAAAGATATACAGTTCGCAAGTTATGACTTCCGTGACCTTTTTAACCACATCGACCTTTCAAAACTACATGCCATACTACTTTTGGTGCACGAGGAATACAATCTCAAAAATGTGATCACGTATCGTAGGTATTTGGATCTTATCAAATTGGTTTTATACGAAAACGTGCTGTATAATGGAAAAGAATTTTATCAACAAATTAAAGGCATCCCTATGGGCGGGGGTTGCTCTTCAATCTTAGCAGACATATATTTATCATATTTTGAAAGAGGTAATCATATATTATATGAAATACCATATTATAGATTCGTGGACGATGTGCTATTAGGACGATACTTGCATACTCCTGAATTTGATTTTAGCTTTTACCCCCAGGAACTGGAACTGATCAAGAACCTTAATACTAAAAAAGACGAAGTTAATTTCCTCGACATCACCATAAGATACAACAATATAAAAGGAATTCATACGGTGTTATACAATAAACGAGAAAATTTTGATATGAAGATCAACCAAATCATAGAATGGAATTCAAATTTGACTAGGAATATTTTCCGTAATATCATTACAGGACACCTCAGAAGAAATCTCCACAATAATACTTTCAAAGATGATTGTATCATAAGTACCAGAAGAATCATGCAAGAAGCATATAAAAAATATTATCCGATTAATTTTCTTAAACTTCATTATAATTCCTTCTTTAAAGAAGAATACTCTTTTAGACAAGACAAAGGTAATTTGACATCATAACAGTGTATAACGATGTACGCATGCGTTAGAATGTTTACTTAAGGATGTGTTTTGTGCATTCCGAATTGTAAGTTTGTCAGATAGACATTCTACGTTCTACCTCTCGTTATTCCATTTCTGTCTCCGTTCTAGTGCCTTCGATTTTGCACATATCGGGGACCTGTCATTATATTGCATTGGTTTCCGTGGGCGTTGTCTAGACATAAAAGTACTTTAAACGGGAATGAGAGGTCGCTATCCCTCTCAGACATTTATATGCAATTTATCTGGCATCCCCCTTTACATATCTTTACATTTTTACTTTTTCTTAGTTATATATATATATATATATATATATATATATATAATAATAATAATAATAATAGTAGTTTGAATCTCCAATGAACGAAAAGTAAGAAGCTGCAACACAATAAACCTAACTTTCTAAAACACCCACAAAATAAAATATAAAACAGCAAATCATCAATCAAATGGAAAAAAATACAAAACACTAGTAATCAAGTTATAGAAAACCAACAAAATTCAATGGTATGGAGACGAATAAAGAAAATCTTAAAAATTCAAGCTAAATCGCTATACACGTGAAAAAGCCTGAAATATGGAAATGTTCACTTCGCAAAATTCGTTCTCAAGTCCAAGCATTTTGACGAAGCAAACACAAAAACTGTATGTTTCTGAAGAAATAGATAGATTATTTCTATAAATTATTTCTATATTATATATATATATATATATATATATATATATATATATATATATATATATATATATATATATATATATTTATATATATATATATATATATATATATATTTATATATATATATATATATTTATATATATTTATATATATATATATATATTTATATATATTTATATATATATATATATATATATATATTTATATATATATATATATATATATATATTTATATATATATTTATATATATTATATATATACATATAAAAATAAGTATATCACGAAAGGAACTCCTATTTAAGTAAAGGAGAAAATAGAAACCTTACAGAGGATGTGGCGCTTAGCAGCTCTGCATACACAGTGGTATATAAGGATATAAACAAGAAGAAAAAATAAGCGAGAACAGGAGTGACCATATTGATATGTCAACATGATATGAGAATGATATGAGAACAGGATTTGCATAGAATGGCGAGGGTGGATTGCGACACCTCTTTCCCGCTTAAAGCAGCTTTTACGACCCGGCAACGGCACCAATGTAACTCAATGGTCAATCTCCCACATGTGCAAAGACAGAAGCACCCGAACGGACAAAAAGCAAAGATGGAACCAAGCAAGGAATAGATACACCCTACAATCCAACATGAAAACACAACATTTTATAGGGGAAAGTCGCGCATGCGCGAAAAGACTTCATGATGATAGGATCGCAGATATGAATATATATATGATTAAGAATGCACAATTTCTTTCTTTGAAAAAGGAATAGTAATAATGTTGTAAAAAATATCTAGGGTAATTTCTTTTCAATGCATCATTTATTATTTTATTACATTCATAAATGCAGTCTTTTTTAAAAGTACTGTAGTTTCTGTTTCTTCTGAAGTATCCGATAATAATATTTCTGAATATATTTTTAGTGAGGTTTGAATTCCAATCAATAATATTATTAATTTTGATATTGTATGAATTTCTCTTGTCGTGTATGGTTGTATAAATTCCACACTGTTGGTGTTTTCTTATTGACAAATCCAGGAAGTCTGTCGATCCATCCTCATTGATCGGGTTTTCAATTAAGTCTAATTCTTTGGGGTAGATGTTGACGATGTGATATTAAGGGGTTATGCAAACATCCCTGACATAGATTTTGCATTCTACCCAAAAGAATTAGACTTAATTGAAAACCCGATCGATGAGGATGGATCGACAGACTTCCTGGATTTGTCAATAAGAAAACACCAACAGTATGGAATTTATACAACCATACACGACAAGAGAAATTCATACAATATCAAAATTAATAATATTATTGATTGGAATTCAAACCTCACTAAATATATTCAGAAATATTATTATCGGATACTTCAGAAGAAACAGAAACTACAGTACTTTTAAAAAAGACTGCATTTATGAATGTAATAAAATAATAAATGATGCATTGAAAAGAAATTACCCTAGATATTTTTTACAACATTATTACTATTCCTTTTTTAAAGAAAGAAATTGTGCATTCTTAATCATATATATATTCATATCTGCGACCCTATCATCATGAAGTCTTTTCGCGCATGCGCGACTTTCCCTTATAAAATGTTGCGTTTTCATGTTGGATTGTAGGGTGTATCTCTTCCTTGCTTGGTTCCATCTTTGCTTTCGTGTCCGTTCGGGTGCTTCTGTCTTTGCACATGTGGGAGATTGACCATTGAGTTACATTGGTGCCGTGAGCGTTGCCCGGGTCGTAAAAGCTGCTTTCAGCGGGAAAGGGGTGTCGCAATCCACCCCTGCCATTCTATGCAAATCATATGGTCACTCCTGTTCTCGCTTATTTTTTCTTCTTGTTTATATCCTTATATATATATATATATATATATATATATATATATTAATTATATATATTATATATATATATATATATATATATATATTAATATCAGTTAATAACTGCAGTAAGACAGATTCAATTTAGATCTAACGTTTGTATATTTGCGCATATGCAGCATATATTTTATAATGTGTCAATAATAAAAAAGATAAAATTAAAAATAAAATAAAAATAAAAATGATAAGACTAATTTAAAACATGATCAATGTCATACCTTGGTTCAAAAACAATACGGAAGAAGAATTAAATAAAGAGGATATGAAAGGAAATATCAGACTAAAGGAAAACAATGCTACCATATAAGACAAAATGATCTTAATTTTAAATTTCAGTAATACACATGAATTTATCAATATTCAAGAGCGATGCATAAAAACCAAGTTCAAACATCAAAGGATTATCAAAATCTGGAGGCTCAATATATTAAAATGACAAAAATAACAAAAAATAAGAGAAAAGATACAGTCCGAAAATATGAAATTGGATAGAACCCCTGTAGATCCAGCTTTTCAAGAATCTTTACATCCATAGAGGTTCCAAATGTGTTTCGCTCAACGATACAGCCACATGGCCGAAACATCGTCAAAAGATCCGACACATTTCCAGACAGTAATAGAAATCAAAATAACAAACATAATAAAAGGAAATTGGAAAGAATATGATGAAACTGCATAAAACAGACAAATAAGTAATCTAACCAACAATCCACAAAGATTCAGATAGAATTAAAGTCATACATTTCATCACCATTATACCGGACATATACTTAGTTGCTCTAAACAAAGTATTAGGAAAGAGTACTAGAGAGCGCCATCTATTGTGAATTATAGAAAATGCTCCTGAATATTCAACCAATGGACCATACAAACAATATGTTTCAATCCCAAAAATTAGAGATATGAAGAAAAATATGTTTACGATATATACTAAGTAATAATTAACAATTATATAATATGTATCCAAAACTTATTACCAAAACAATAAAATCTCGAAGAATATTTTAATGTTTAAAGTATACAATAGCAATTCCAAATTTGACTAAAACAATAAATAAAATATTATAAATAGAATTCAAAATTTCTAAAGTGGTATTTAACAAAACTAACAGGATATGATTCAGCCTTACAGTATTCAAATAAATCTGCGAGATGGTTACTGTATTGTGTATTTTCACATAACCTAATTTCATAGAATTTTTAGGTTATGTGAAAATACACAAATCGAGATATTTTAGTTTTTTCGTATTTTCTCTACGCCACCTTTGAAAATAAGTCTAGTTAGCAAATGAGAACGAAAATTGAATTAAAAGTGAATTAAATTTAATTAAAATAAAGACAACGTTAATATAAGTCTGCAGGGAAAGTCATGAGCTGCCCACATCAGATTTTTACTTTCCCTGCAATACATGGTAATGTATGGGAAAAGTATTGGAATCATGCCGAAACTCGCAACTCGAGTTTTCGAATCTACACGTTTCGAGACCTCTAGAATACGAAAAAACTATTTTTAGCATGACGTCTGTGTGTGTGTTTGTGTGTCTGTCTGTGCAGATTTTGTATCCACTCTAACTAAAAACTAATTGACCGAATTTCATAAAATTTGGTAGGTAAGTCACTTGTGGGCGTGTCCGGTGCTGATTAGTTTTGGGTAAGAATCAGGATAAAAGAACTCGCACTTTTTCGCGAAATAGCCCGCAAAAGTTTGTATCCATTTTATCTGAAAAACTAATAGAACGAATTTCACAAAATTCATTATATAAGTCACTTGTGGGTCACTCTGGTGTTGATTGGATTTTGGTACGATTCGATAAAAAATAACTTGCTTTTTTTTGCAAAATGGCCTGCAAAAATAGCTAAAATCTAAAATAAAAAATTACATATGCTCAAATATATCCATTAAATGCTTGTTTCATACGTAATTTTTAACGAAGAAAAGAATAAAATCAACCCCATTACACTCAAGGTTACTTTCTACGGACCTTGCATTACACTAGGGCTAGCCGTTCTCGAGATATTTTAGTTATTTCGTATTTTCTCTACGCCACCTTTGAAAATAAGTCTAGTTAGCAAATGAGAACGAAAATTGAATTAAAAGTGAATTAAATTAAATTAAAATAAAGAAAACATGGATATAAGTCTGCAGGGAAAGTCATGAGCTGCCCACATCAGATTTTTACTTTCCCTGTAATACATGGTAATGTATAGGGAAAGTATTGGAATCATGTCGAAAATCGCAACTCGAGTTTTCGACGGATCTACACATTTCAAGACCTCCAGAATACGTAAAATAATTTTTAGCGTGACGTCTGTGTGTGTGTCTGTCTGTGTCTGTGTGTCTGTGCAATGTATGTATCCACTGTAACTCAAAAACTAATGGACCGAATTTCATAAAATTTGGTAGGTAAGACCCTTGGGTGTGATCCTGGTGCTGATTAGTTTTTGGCACAATTCGAAAAAAAAAACCTTTTTTTGCGAAATGGCACTCAAAAATCTCATGTTTCACTGTAGCTGAATTATAAATTGACCAAATTTCACAAAATTTGGTAGATAAATCTCATGTGGGATACTTTGGTACTGATTTGATTTTGGTACGATTCGGAGAAGAACAGCCTGCCTTTTTTTACAAAATGGCCCGCAAAAATCGACAATATCTAAAAAAAGACGACGTATGTTCACATGTATCAATTAAATGCTTGTTTTATACGTAATTTTTGACGAGGAAAAGAATAAGAACAACTCTATTACTCTAAGAATAACCGTTCTCGAGGTATTTGAGATTTTTCGCAATTTTTTAAGCCGCCTTTGGAAATTTTGTCCGCCTTTTGTCCAATTACCGAATAAAAGCAGACATTGAATTAAAAATACAAATTAAGTGTCATTTTGTGCAATTAAACTCTATTTAATGAGTGCTTAAAGAAATAAAGGAAAAATGAATTTGAGTCTGCAAGGAAAGTTATGTGCTGCCCACATCAGATTTTTTTTCGTCGTTAAAAATTTTCGTATATAACGAGCATTTAAATAATATATTTCAGGATACGTAGATTTTATTTTAGTTTTTGACGATTGTGTAGACTATTTCGCAAAAATATGGCAGGTAATTTTTTTCCGAATTGTACTAAAATTTAATCAGCACCAAAATAACCCACAAGTGACTTATACACCAAATTTTGTAAAATTTGATTTATCATTGTTTTAGCTAGATTGAATACAGGCAATTTTTGTGAGTCATTTCGCAAAAAAGGCGAGTTCCTTTACCTCGAATCGTACCAAAGATTAATCAGTACCAGTGTCATGCACAAATGACATACCTACCAATTTTTATGAAATTTGGTCCAGTAGTTTTTGAATTAGAGTGGATACATACATTTCACAAGCAGACACACACATACTCACAGACTTCACGCTAAAAATAGTTTTGTCGTATTCTAGAGGTCCTTAAAACGTGTAGATTCGTCGAAACATCAAGTCGTGATTTTTGGCATGAATCCAATACTTTCCCTATCCATTACCATGTATCGCAGGGAAAGTAAAAATCTGATGTGTGTAGCACATGACTTTCCCTGCAGACATATCCACGTTCTCTTTATTTTAATTAAATTTAATTCACTTTTAATTCAAATTTCGTTCTTATTTGGTAACTGGGCTTATTTTCAAAGGTGGCGTAGAGAAAATACGAGAAAACTGTAATATCTCGTGAACGGCTAGTTCTAGTGTAATGGGGTTGGTCTTATTCTTTTCTTCGTTAAAAATTAAGTATAAAATAAGCATTTAATGGATATATTTGAGCATACGTAATTTTTATTTTAGAATCTGATGATTTTTGCGGACTTTTTCGCAAGAAAGACAGGCTATTTTTTTCCGAATCGTAGCAAAATCTAAACAGCACCAGGGTATCCCACAAGCGATTCATCTTCCGAATTTTGCGAAATTCGGTGTATTCGTTTTTCAGCTAGAGTGGATAAAACAATTTCTGCGAAAAAAGACTGGTTCTTTTATTCCGAATCGTATTAAAATCTAATCAGTACCAGCGTCACACACAAGTGACTTACCTACCAAATTTTATGAAATTCGGTCCATTAGTTTTTGAGTTAGAGTGTATACATAAATTGCACAGACAGACAGACACACACACAGATACACACACACGGACGTCACGCTAAAAATGGTTTTTTCGTGTTCTAGAGGTCTCGAAACATGTAGATTCGTCGAAAACTCGAGTTGCGATTTTCGGCATGATTCCAATGCTTTCCTTACACATTACCATGTATTCCAGGGAAAGTAAAAAGTAAATAGCCTCTTACGTGCCTATTCCTGGCAGGAAATATTGTTCCTCATCCACCGAAGCAAGATATAATTCCAAAATGTGGAAAACTGATAAAATCAGGAGCGTGTATTGAATTAAATTGGCCGAAGCATTCCTTATATAATTCCTTTGCATTATATAAGGAAAGTCATGTGCTGCCCACATTATATTTTTTTTAATATAGAGAGATAAATTCATCAATTAGGCATTATTTCCATTAACTTAGCATAATTTTTTTCAATTTTAACGATATTTTCGTCAATCTCATGTAAAATATCAGCAGTCTGGCGACATTTCACTGGATTATTCAGCAAGTTTCTCAAATGTATTGCTAAGTGTCATAAACAAACGGAGAGAAGAAAATTTCCAATACACTAGAAAGTAGCCTGTTAAATGAAAAAATTAAAAATCTGATGTGGGCAGCACATGACTTTCCCTGCAGACTTATATCCACGTTCTCTTTATTTTAATTAAATTTATTTCACTTTTAATTCAATTTTCGTTCTCATTCGGTAACCGAAATTATTTTCAAAGGTGGTGTAGAGAAAATACGAAAAACTAAAATATCTCGAGAACGGCTAGTCCTAGTGTAATGGGTTTGGTCTTATTCTTTTCGTCGTTAAAAATTACGTATTAAACGCGCATATAATGGATATATTTGAGTATACCTAGTTCTTTAGTTTAGAATTTGACGATTTTTGCGGGCCATTTTGCAAAAAAAGGCGGGTTGTTTTTTTCCGAATCATACCAAAGTCTAATCAGCACCAAGGTGATCCATAAGTGACTCATGTACCGAATTTTGTGAAATTTGGTCCATTAGTTTTTCAGTTAGAGTGGATACAAGCTTTTGCGGGCCATTTCGCAAAAATAGGGGGGTTCTTTTATCCCAAATCGTACCCAAAACTATTCAGCACCAAACTCGCTCACAAGTGACTTACCTACCAAATTTTGTAAAATTCGGTCCATTAGTTTTTTAGTTAGAGTGGATACAAAATCTGCACAGACAGACAGACAGACACACAGACACACAGACACACACACAGGCGTCACGCTAAAAATAGGTTTTTCGTATTCTAGAGGTCTCGAAACGTGCAGATCCGTCGAAAACTCGAGATGCGATTTTCGACTTGATTCCAATACTTTCCCTATACATTACCATGTATTGCAGGGAAAGTAAAAATTTGCAAAACATTAATTCTCATTTAGCACAATTTTTATCAATTTAGCGAAATTGTTATCAGTTTGGTGACATTTTTATTAGTTTAGCGACATTTTCATCAATTTGGCAACATTTTTAAATTTACCAAGTTTTATACCGCCAATTTTTGCCGCCATATTTTTGCCAAGCATTGTGGACGGAGAAATAGGTTAGACTCATAGTCAAATCTTCTATGAGAATAGCCCACCTCTCCGGGGTTCATTCCAAAATATTGAATCCAAATATATCTAAGCTTTCCAAAATATTCTTTAAAAAATATTGAATCAATTATTCGTCTTCATAGATTTAGAGTTATTTTTTTTATCAATTTGGTGACCTCTTTATCAATTTGGCGACAAATTTATCAATTTGCCGATACTTTTATCAATTTTGCAACATTATGAATTTAGGAATATTTTAATCAACCTGGAGATATTTTTATCACATTTTCATTTGGCAACATTTTTGTTAATATGACAACATTTAAAAAATCTCCAAGTCGGCGATTCTTCGCCAAAATTTGTCAACAAATTTTGGTTAAGAGTTACGGACGAAAAAATAGGTCATTCCTATAGTAGATTCCTATATTCTTTCCATGATATTGAATTTCCATCAATTAGTAGTCATATTCATTGATTTAGAGTCAATGTTATCACTTGGCGACATTTTTATCAATTTGGAGACATTTCTACCAATTCGGCAATATTATCGTCAATTTGGCAGCATTTAAAAAAATCGTCAAGTTGCCGATATTCCGCAATTCGTCGCCAAAATATCGCCAAGAGTTATGGCAGGAAAAACAAGTTATTTTTATAGTAGGTACATACTAATGGCGACCAAATACAAAACTAATGTCCACAGCATCTGCTGTCGTGAATGGAGCGCGCTAGATCTACGAGAATGATGGTAACAAAATTATCGCATAATATAATTATGTATAAAGTAGATAATATTACGTAAAAAACAAATTTTTACATAATATATGTATCTAAAATCTTGATTTATACAATATATAATATGTAAGATTATATACTATGATTTATATAATACGTAAGATTTATTATATTTTGCATTAATTCGAATTATCAAAATTCAAAAACTTATTTATACTTTTCCCTGATAAAAAAAAAGGTGGTAGTCAAGAACGAATTCATCTAATAATCATCTAATTTTTTTACGTAATCTAATTTTACTAAATTAATTTATTAATTTAATAATTATTATTTTAATAATCTAATTTTTATTTAAAAATATTACGTTAATAAAATAAAACTTCACGTGCTATAAAATTTTACTATAAAATGTATTATAAAATTTTACGTGCTGTTTTCTATATATGAGAAACTAGAACACGACAGACATTTTGAATGATTAGAACTCGATTTATTCGAATGTTAAGATTTTAGAAACGTTATTTTCTAAGGAAAATAAAAGTAATTCTCAACAAAGATGGTAATATATAAGTCTATAACGCAATAATAGTTAATTTGAAATAGAATTATTTGAATAATATAGACATAATAGTTCTCTTATCCCAACAAGGCCCATTCAGCACTATATACCGATGTCATGTGAGGCATATCATAGCCATAACTGTTGTCATGACCCTACTCTTATCCCAACAAACCTCTAGTTAGGACTTTCGAGTCATTACTTAGCTACAACTGAAATACGCCCATTCAACATCAACACCGATACAATGCGAGGTGGACATAACGAGAGTCAGCCCTCCCGTCTTCCACCCATTCAGCACTATATACCGATGTCATGTGAGGCATATCATAGCCATAACTGTTGTCATGACCCTAATCTTATCCCAACAAACCCCTAGTTAGGACTTTCAAGTCATTATTTAGCTACAACTGAAATACGCCCATTCAACATCAACACCGATACAATGCGAGGTGAACATTACGAGAGTCTGCCCTGCCGTCTTCCACCCATTCAGCACTATATACCGATGTCATGTGAGGCATATCATAGCTATAACTGTTGTCATGACCCTACTCTTATCCCAACAAACCCTTAGTTAGGATTTTCGAGTCATTACTTAGCTGCAACTGAAATACGCCCATTCAACATCAACACCGATACAATGCGAGGTGAACATTACGAGAGTCTGCCCTCCCGTCTTCCACCCATTCAGCACTATATACCGATGTCATGTGAGGCATATCATAGCCATAACTGTTGTCATGACCCTACTTTTATCCCAACAAACCCCTAGTTAGGATTTTCGAGTCATTACTTAGCTACAACTGAAAAACGCCCATTCAACATCAACACCGATACAATGCGAGGTGAACATTACGAGAGTCTGCCCTCCCGTCTTCGACCCATTCAGCACTATAGACCGATGTCATGTGAGGCATATCATAGCCATAACTGTTGTCATGACCCTACTCTTATCCCAACAAACCCCTAGTTAGGATTTTCGAGTCATTACTTAGCTACATCTGAAATACGCCCATTCAACATCAACACCGATACAATGCGAGGTGAACATTACGAGAGTCTGCCCTCCCGTCTTCCACCTATTCAGCACTATATACCGATGTCATGTGAGGCATATCATAGCCATAACTGTTGTCAAGACCCTACTCTTATCCCAAAACCCCCTAGTTAGGATTTTCGAGTCATTACTTAGCTACAACTGAAATTCGCCCACTCAAGATCAACACCGATACAATGCGAGGTGAACATTACGAGAGTCAGCCCTCCCGTCTTCCACCCATACAGCACTATATACCGATGTCATGTGAGGCATATCATAGCCATAACTCTTGTCATGACCCTACTCTTATCCCAACAAACCCCTAGTTAGGATTTTCGAGTCATTACTTAGCTACAACTGAAATTCGCCCATTCAACATCAACACCGATACAATGCGAGGTGAACATTACGAGAGTCTGCCCTCCCGTCTTCCACCCATCCAGCACTATATAACGATGTCATGTGAGGCATATCATAGCCATAACTGTTGTCATGACCCTACTCTTATCCCAACAAACCCCTAGTTAGGATTTTCGAGTCATTACTTAGCTACAACTGAAATACGCCCATTCAACATCACCACCGATACAATGCGAGGTGAACATTACGAGAGTCTGCCCTCCCGTCTTCCACCCATTCAGCACTATATACCGATGTCATGTGAGGCATATCATAGCCATAACTGTTGTCAGGACCCTACTCTTATCCCAACAATCCCAATAACCCAACAAGTTACGATTGGCGAAAGTTTGGAAATTCATTTTCTCACGCTCATGTTAATCTATAGTATTCAGTTCAACTTTATATATCTTGGTAAAAGAATTTTTCTATAAATCTGGTAGTGAACATTTTTCGTCTTTATATTTAAATTTAAGTATTTCATCCGAATTACATAACAGTTTTATAGATGTGTTGCATGTGTCCTAATAATGCAACAATTATTTTTTTAAAAACAAAGATGATTCTATAATTTGATGTGTGGATTGTATACTTGCTTCGGGTATTACCTAGAATCTCGTATATGCATTGCAAAAATGATAGCAGAGATAATATATAAAATTTTTCTTTTTGAGGAAATACATCCGCATTATAAATGAATTTCTATTGTGAATGAAACAATGTTTCTTTCACGTTACGTTAAAATTCATTATATCACAAAATAAAAAATCTGTCGTGGGCAGCACATGACTTTTCCTGTTGACTCAAATTAATTTTCTCTTTATTTCATTAATAATTCATTGAGTTAAATTACATAAAATAATAGCACTCATACTTAAATAAAATTACGCTGAATTTACAGTTTTAATTCAGCTTTCGTTTTCATTTGGTATCTGGACCTGTTTTTAAAACCGGCGTAGCAGAAATGTTGAAGACCCTGAACACACGGCCGATCCAGAGGTTTGCAGCAGCGAGATGTGAGGCCGGAAGAAAGCGTCGGAAAAGTGTGAATCAACTAAAATATCTCGAAAACGGTTAGTCCTAGAGTAATGGGGTTGGTAATATTATTTTCATCATCAAATATTACATATAAAACAAGCATATAATTAATGCATTTAAGCATATAAAGTCTTTCATTTCGGATTTAGACAGTTTTTATGGACCATTTTGTAAAAAAAGTAGGTTCATTTTTTCCGGATCATAGCAAAATCTAATCGGCACCAGGGTAACCCAAAAGGGATTTATCTACCGAAATTTGGACAATTTGTTTTTCAATTAGAGTGGATACAGACAATTTTTACGTTCCATTTCGCTAAACAAAGCAGGTTCTTTTATTCCGAATTGTACCAAAATCTAATCAGCACCAAGGTCACCAACAAGACACTAAATTTTGTGAAATTCGATCTATTAGTTGAGTAAGAGTGGATACAAAATCTGACTTGACAGACATACAGAAGTCACGCTAAAAATTGTGTTTTCGTGTTCTATGGACCTCAAAACGTGTAGTTCCGTCGAAAACTCGAGTTGCGATTTTTTGTATGATTCCAACTTCCCTTATACATTACCATGTATTGCAGAGGAAGTAAAAATCTGATGTGAGCAGCACATGACTTTCCCTGCAGATTCAAATTCATTTTGTCACTTTTTATTTCATTGTGCCCTATATTGAGTTTAATTACTGAAAGTAACATAGATACATTTCGATATTATATACAATTTGCTTTTTTATCGCATCTTCGTTAAATTTAGCAATTTAATTCACTTTACATTCTTCAGGTTCTTAAAATAAAAAAAATCTGATGTGGGCAGCACATGACTTTCCTTATATAATGAAATGAATTTACTACTTTTACAGTAAAATAAATAGGTTTTTCTTCTAGTAGATACTAATATTCTTTCCAAGATATTGAATTTTCGACAATTAATCGTCATTTTCATTGATTTATCGTCATTTTTATCCATTTGGCGAGATTTTCGTTAATTTGGCAACATTTCAAAAAGTCGCCAAGTTGGCGACATTCCGCCAATTTCGTCGCCAAAATCTCGCCAAGCGTTATGGACGAAGAAATAAGTTATATATATATATATATATAACTTATTAGATATTGAATTTTCGACATATATTATATAACTGTTATTATATATTTATATATTATATAACTTATTAGATATTGAATTTTCCACAATTAGTCGTCATTTTCATTGATTTAGCGTCATTTTTATCCATTTGGCGAGATTTTCGTTAATTTGGCAACATTTCAAAAAATCGTTGAGTTGGCGACATTCCGCCAATTTCGTCGCCAAAATCCCGCCAAGCGTTATGGACGAAGAAATAAGTTATATATATATATATATAACTTATTAGATATTGAATTTTCGACATATATTATATAACTCTTATTATATATTTATATATTATATAACTTATTAGATATTGAATTTTCCACAATTAGTCGTCATTTTCATTGATTTAGCGTCATTTTTATCCATTTGGCGAGATTTTCGTTAATTTGGCAACATTTCAAGAAATCGCCAAGTTGGCGACATTCCGCCAATTTCGTCGCCAAACGTTTAGGACAAAGAAATAAGTTATTCTTACAGCAGATAAATTGGCGTTCAAATGCAAAAGTATTACTCAAAGTATCTTTTTTCATGAATGGAACGAGCTAGATCCACGAGAATGATGTCACCCAATTTATCGCATGGTATTATATATGAAAAGTGAACATGTTTCTCAATAGGAATATTTTTTTTTTCTATTTTATATGACTTTTTGATAATTTTTTTGAAAAATGTGCAATATCTCGAGAACGGTTCATGTTAGCGTTTTAAAATTTATGTCAATCGTTTTCTAATGAAAAATTACATAAGAAATGTCTATTTACGTAACTTTATTATTGGTTTTGATTTTTTGACGATTTTTTCAAAATTTCATTCGAAAATTTAGGGGGTTCTGACCATTCGATTGCGTATAAAAACAAAAGGCTTCCAGTGTTTACAGATTGTGATTTTTGTACCAAATTTGGTTCGAATCGGTGAATTCGTTCGTCAGTTATCGTCTCCACAGACTCACTGACACACACACACACACACACACACACACATACTTTCACACACACACACACACACACACACACGCGCACACAGACATCACTTCAAAAATGTTTGATTCGTGATCAGGGATGCTTGAAACGTGCTCTCCCGTCGAAAACTCGAATTCGAATTTTCGACCCCGTCACAATATTTTCCTTATACATTATGTATATAAGGAAAGTAATAAAAGCAATATCTCGAGAACGGTTAATCCTACCGTCAGGGGGCTTGTCTTATTAGCTTAGTAATCAAAATTAACCGGAAGAACAAGTACTTAATCATATACATATATATTCATTTTAGTCATTTGTAACAGATTTTCACTATCTTTGCGGGCCATTTCACAAAGAGTTTCTTATACTTTTCTGAATCATATCAAAATCTAATTAGCATCAAGATAACCATAATGGGGCTTAAAAACAAAGTTCTAAGAAATTTCATAAAATAGTTTTTTAAATACAGCGAAAACCGTCTTTATTTCCTCAAAATTAAAAATTAGGTAATATCTCGAGAATGGTTTATTTTAAAGTAATTAGTTGGGGTTTTTTGTCGTCTAAAATTACGTATAAAACAATCATTTAATTGAAACATTTGAGCATATGTAGTCTTTTATTTTAAATTTTGGAGATTTTGCGGGCCATTCCGTAAGAAAAGCGGGTTCCTCTTTACCAAATCGTACTAAAATCGTATCAGTACCCGGACATCGCTCGGGAGACTTATCTACTAAATTGTCTAAAATTTGGTCAATTAAAATATTTAGCTAGAGTGGATACAAGAGATTTTTGCAGGCCATATCGCAGAGAAAGGAGGATTTTTTTTATCCCGAATCGTGCCAAAAATTAATCAGCACCAGGGTCACACGCAAGTGACATACCTACCAAACTTTGTGAAATTCGGTTCATTAGTTTTTTAGTTAGAGTGGATACATACATTGCACAGACAGACAGACACACAGACGTCACGCTAAAAATAGTGTTTTCGTATTCTAGAGGTCTCGAAACGTGTAGATCCGTCGTAAACTCGAGTTGCGATTTTCGGCATGATTCCCATACTTTCCCTATACATTACCATGTATTGCAGTGAAAGTAAAAGTTTGATGTGGGCAGCACATGACTTTCCCTGCAGACTAATATCCACGTTCTCTTTATTCTAAATAAATTTAATTCACTATTAATTCATTTTTACTTTCCCTGCAATACATGGTAATGTATAGGGAAAGTATTGGAATCATGCCGAAAATCGCAACTCGAGTTTTCGACGGATCTACACGTTTCGAGACCTCTAGAATACGAAAACACTATTTTTAGCGTGACGTCTGTGTGTGTCTGTCTGTGCAATGTATGTATCCACTCTAACTAAAAACCTAATGAACTGAATTTCACAAAATTTGGTTTGTAAGTCACTTGCGTGAGACCCTAGTATTGATTAGTTTTTGGTAGGATTTGTAAAAACAGAACACGCCTTTTTTTGCGAAATGGCCCGTAAAAATTCCCACTCTAGCTAAAATGCTAATTGACCAAATTTCACAAAATTTGGTATATAAGTTACTTGTAGGATGATCTGGTGCTGATTTGATTTTGGTACGATTCTAAAAAGAACAACCTGCCTTTTTTTACGAAATGGCCCGCAAAAATCGCCAAAATCTAAAATAAAAAAACTACGTATGCTCAAATATATCCATTAAATACTTGTTTTATACGTAATTTTTAACGAAGAAAAGAATAAGGCCAAGTCCATAACACTAGGACTATCCGTTCTCGAGATATTTTAGTTTTTTCGTATTTTCTCTACGCCACCTTTGAAAATAGGTTCAGTTACCAAATGAGAACGAAAATTGAGCTAAAAGTGAATTAAATTTAAATAAAATAAAGAGAACGTGGATATAAGTCTGCAGGGAAAGTCATGTGCTGCCCACATCAGATTTTTACTTTCCCTGCAATACATGGTAATGTATAGGGAAAGTATTGGAATCATGCCGAAAATCGCAACTCGAGTTTTCGACGGATCTATACGTTTCGAGACCTCTAGAATGCGAAAAAGCTATTTTTAGCGTGACGTCTGTGTGTGCGTGTGTCTGTCTGTGTGTCTGTCCGTCTGTCTGTGCAGATTTTGTATCCCCTCTAACTAAAAAACTAATTGTCCGAATTTCATAAAATTTAGTTGGTAAATCACTTGTGGGCGAATTTGGTGCTGATTAGTTTTGGGTACGATTCGGAATAAAAGAACCCGCCTTTTTTTGCGAAATAGCCCCCAAAAGTTTGTATCCACTCTAGCTGAAAATTTATTGAACCGAATTTCACAAAATTTGGTAAATAAGTCGCTTGTGGGTCACCCTGGTGCTGATTAGATTTTAGTATGATTCGGAAAAAAATTAACTTGCCTTTTTTTTAGCAAAATGGCCCTCAAAAATCGCCAAAATCTAAAATAAAAAACTACGTATGCTCAAATATATCCATTAAATGCTTGTTTAATACGTAATTTTTAACGAATAAAAGAATAAGACCAACCCCATTACACTAGGACTAGCCGTTCTCGAGATATTTTAGTTTTTTCGTATTTTCTCTACACCACCTTTAAAAATGAGTCCAGTTATCAAATGAGAACGAAAATTGAATTAAAAGTGAATTAAATTGAATTAAAATAATGTGAACGTGGATATAAGTTTGCAGGGAAAGTCATATGCTGCCCACATCAGATTTTTACTTTCCCTGCAATCATGCCGAAAATCGCAACTCGAGTTTTCGACGGATCTACACGTTTCGAGACCTTTAGAATACGAAATACAAATTATAAAGTATTACGAAATACAAACAATAAAGTCTGTGTGTGTGTCTGTCTGTCTGTCTGTGCAATGTATGTATCCACTCTAACTCATAAACTAATGGACGGAATTTCATAAAATTTGGTAGGTAAAACCCTTGGGTGTGATCCTGGTGCTGATTAGTTTTTGGTACAATTCGGAAAAAAAGAATCCGCCTTTTTTTGCGAAATGGCACTCAAAAATCTCATGTTTCACTCTAGTTGAAATATAAATTGACCAAATTTCACAAAATTTGGTAGATAAATCACATATGGGATAGTCTGGTGCTGATTAGATTTTGATACGATTCGAAAAAGAACAACCTGCCTTTTTTTATGAAATGGCCCGCAGAAATCGCCAATATCTAAAAAAAGATTATGTAAGTTCGCATGTAACAATTAAATGCTTATTTTATACGTAATTTTTGACGAGGAAAAGAATAAGAACAACTCTATTTCTTTAAGACTAACCTCTCGGGCGCGGTAGGCGGTGGTTTACGCGCTGGATCAGCACGCTGCCACAACTGCCGCCATGTTCATGCGGAATACGATCAAGTTAAATATGTGGGTCTGTAAGTCCTTCCGAGAGGTTGGTATTAGGGGAAGGAGGGTACGGTTGGTATTAGGGAATTTAGCGGAATGTCGCCAACTTGCGACATTTTTAAATGTTACTAAATTAACGAAAATCTCGCCAAATGGATAAAATTGACGCTAAATCAATGAAAATGACGACCAATTCAAAACAATTCAATATCTTTGAAAGAATCCGTTCAAAGTATCTACTATAAGAATAACATTTTTTTTAAACTGTAAAAGTAGTAAATTCATTGTATTATATAAGGAAAGTCATTTGTTGTCCACATCAGATATTTTTAATACAGAGAGAAGTGTTTCATGGGTGGACGTCGATTTTTCTTTTGTCTAGAGGCTTTGACAAGGATTAAAGCGGCTCTGATATTAACTTTTTGAGCAGTAGCGTCGCTAGAAAAATATTTGCCAAGTATGGTAGTCATGGCTTTGGCATTGCGTCATGAAATGGTGTGGGGGTGGGGTGGGGTATTTTTTCACCAATCATTGTCAATGCAGTGATTTCTGAACAGGTATGATACTTCCAATGAAATGCTACGATATGGTTTCCCATATATGGAACGAAATATTAATTTGTTTCATTCATTTATAATGATACATTTAAAACTGTGTATATTGATTTAACGATTTAAGTTTCAGGTTGAGAAACTGCATATATAACGTTTAACGCCCTTTTAACGAACTTTAGTAAAATAAACATTTTTGCGTAGAATTTAAAATATTTAGGAGCAAACGAACGCGTTAAAAAAGTATAAAATTTACGGATTTACCTGTAAACGATTATAAAATGATATTATAGGATATTTAAATATTTGTTTTAAAATATCCGTGCCGTGGAGTAGAAAGAATTTCACAGAAAGTGTGGGCGTGAGTGACAGGAATGGGGACATCTAGCGTGCTGCATTTCATTTTGCAATATGGATTCTATTGATAACTAATGGCAATACACCGCGAATGGAGAAAGGGGGAATGACCCCAAGAGCTCCTGCCTACACCACTGGTACCGTTTGAAGGAACATAGTTACAATAAATACTTTGTAAAGGACAGAAAAGACTATGACACAAGAGAGGGTGAACTGGAACGTAGAAGGGAAATTTTTTATATAAATATAATGTAATGTATAGAATATAGAAATATTTTTAAATATTAACACAGTTTATAGACGTAGTCAGAATTTCAGAGAGAGGGAGGGCGATGATCGAACGAACAGCATTTACATTCCTGGTCGTTGATTTGTAATAGGGCCGCCCGTAAGGGGTAACGTGCTGGTTCTGCCCAAACTGTGCCGGGTGTTCACGCGGAGCACGGGCACGTTAAATATGTGGGTCCGTAAGTCTATTCGAGAGGTTGGGGATCGAGGAAGAAGGGTACGGTTCCTGTGGATGCTATACCCACTGGGTTCCGGTCTAAATTGGGTGGTCGTGACACTTCCCGGCTTCCAAATAGATATCTTACACCTTTGGGTAGGTCGGACGGTCTGGGTCGAAGAATAAGAATATGTAGAAGTGTTTCTTTCATGTATACATCCGGGGACGCGAAACCGGATATATACCTGAAAGAAATACTTCTTGTTCTTCCTCTTCGACACAGACATGTTAACATTTTATACTAACATTTTATATTAACTTAGTTTCCATTTATGTGAAAGCATTTAGATATATTTATGTACGACAAATAGATGCCCCCCCCCCCCCCCCTCTTCCTGTTAAAAAGCCCTGAAAGACTGGCTGGAACGGACACCACGGGAGTATCCGTTTCCCAATTTATACTTTAGAAAGAAATAAAAGGACCATGGATTGAACGGGATACTTGTAGATTATAAATATATGATAACATTATAGGATACTAAAATATTTATTTAAATATCCGTGCAGGAGTGGCCAGAAAATCAGAGAGTAGGTGTGCAGCGAACGAGTGGAAAAGACATTTGCATTTCGTTCCGTCTTCGAATTTCATTTTTTTTACGGTGTACCTTAAAATTCGGGTCTTTCTAGAAAGCTTGTAGAATATATGAAATTTTTTGAAGAATATTTTTTTATTACTTTATGGAATATTTCTTTGTAGAATATTTCTTCTGCAGAGAATATTTTTTGTAGAATATTTCTTATATCATATTATCTGTTACATAGGAAATTGAAGTAATTTAGTGCTGCCATCTACATTTATGTTTTATAAGTAAAAGTTTTCAATTAAATTGATTGAACTTCGAAATGCCCCTGAAATTAACAAATATGTGATTATAAACGTTATACTATTGAGCTCTATACGTATCAGTAAAGTTGCCAATTGATTGCCCGAAAGATCAATTTATAAAGACGATCTAATCCACATAATTGTTTTTAGAAAGCTACAATGCTTTCTCTATCATGCTTAGTGTATGTATAAGGAAAACAATGGACAATATAGCTCCATCTGTGTAAATCTGAGCAATCAGACTGGAATATGTAGGGAATGTCATATGCTGTCCACATCAGATATTTAATTTCTCCTACCGTTGAATACTACAGAGAAAGTATTACTTCCACGAAAATTTTCGATTTCGAAATTTTGATGAAAATATATGTTCCAGAACTTAATGACCAGGTTGTGACAATTTTTAAAGTGATGTCAGTCTTTCTATCTGTGGTCGAATTCTTGGCCTGCCTCAAATATTAATGGCATTTCAAGTAATTTTATATTTGGCTTTGTTAAAGAAATTTCTATAACTAGACAGAATTTTTTGAAATTCGAATGAAAAATTCGAAATTTTATATTTTCTTAATATGGCAGCATAGGACGAAATTTGACATAATTATGCATAAAAGGGGTAATTTATTGCTCAGTGATCGTGAAACATTACAGTTTCAATTATAAGAATGAAAGTTAGCCAGGATGAAATTATTATGTCAGTGATGTCACCCTGCTCCTTCTACCCCGTCACTTCATTCCCCTCCTTATGAAGGGACGCGGTAGCCCAGTGGTTAGCACGCGGGAGTTGCACTCGGTAGGGCCGTGTTCGATTCCCCCCGCTGCCAAAACTGTCATTTTTATCATATAAATTTGTAACAATTCCATTAGCAGGTTCAATATAAAGATTTAAATCTAAAAAATTAATATTATTACTAATAGTGGCTTCATTAGGAATTAATTCCAAATTGTCTGGATAGAAATCTATATCGATGACATAATTATCAGTATATACGAGTACTAAGCAAATCAGACCATCAGATTTTTTTATGTGTATATATATATATATATTTGAAATATGTAATAATAAAAAATTATGTAATAATAATAATAATAAAAAAAATTCAAGTAATATTAACATCACCATAGAAGCAAATTCACGGTCATAATGCCGATAAGAGAAGAGAACAACACCAGCCCAAATTCGATGATTAGTCAGAGTTAAATTCCTCCTCAGGTCTGAGTATTTAAATCTAACTAACCCAAACACATGCCTGTTTCAGATAGAGCAATAGTACATTACTATAAATACTCCAACCCAGACTACAGGCATCAAAAAATGAAAATATGAAAATAGGATATATTAGGAAAATTTGTATTACCATGCGGCATGAACCCTTCTTCTTCCACCACGTGTATACACGATCAGCCTCAACAGCTTAACTATCTAGAAGCACCGGAATTAATAAGTCGAAATTCTACCAGGGAGGCAGTACGAACGTTCACAGTAATACTCCCAGACCCGTCCTGTGAGTCTAAGCTGGAGACCGGACAAGCAATTCAGAATATAAACTTCCCATATATGCAATCCTGAATATGAACATGAATCAAAGATGAAAATTCTTACTAAACAAGTAATTCATAGGAAAACTGAATAAACGAGAATGCCACTATACACCATTATAAGGGCGCTCAAATCGTAGTTTCAATACTGGCAAAAGTTACATATATATATATATATATATATATATATATATGGCGTGTGTATCACATATATCACCTCATTAGGTGTTTTTGCCTCTCTTAGAAAGTTATATCTGTTAAATTTTACTCGACGCATAATGCCTTGTGTTAAATTTCACAAAGTACAAAATCACGTTTAGCAGTTTTTGAAACACTACAAATTGTATTTATCAGTTTTTATTGAAAGATAAAAACTTGTATTTATTAAATTTCACTTAAAACTAGTTATGCATACGAAAATATATCTTATTCGCCGTAAGGAAATTAACACGTATGTTGTTTTTTTAAATGTTGAAAGTCACAAGACAGTCTTTTTTCAGCTCTATATCCCTTGAAGATATGTATTGACTTATTCGCACTTCGATAAAACAATTTCTCACCAAGCTGTATGACACGTATGAATGCCCACTGTATTCGTATTCTCCTAGTGCCGAGGATGCTTTAAATATACCCCTCTGTCCGCACAAAGGATTGGGAGGGAGCGTTGGCACTTATACCATTTTTACAGTCTTAAACCTGGAGGGCTCTAGGATATACTAACATTTTGGAAAATTATGGGATTTAGAGAAATAAGACACAATATATGTATATAAACTGAGACAATAATCCTTTTCAAAATACTTATTTTTAAAATAAGAATATTCTATGGGACTTTTCTAGATTTTTTAAGATTAAAATGGATGTGGGATTCGTATCACTACCTTACTTTAATGTTCAGCGGATCGTTTATAGCCGATGAACACTCTGTGGGCTCCCACCGTCATTGAGTATATATCCCCCTTCAAATTCACTCAATTTCCGAGATTCCCGAGATTCAGCTTGTTTAAAAACACGCATTTATGGCCGTTTTTTTTTTTTGCAAAAACACACAATTGCAAAAGTGCAAAATTTGCAGTGCACAAAATTTGCAAAAGTGTGAAAACCCATTTCCCATAGAGAAATTCTGAATTTTCAAAAATTCGGCCAATTCCTCTTATTCAAAAAGCACGCATTTTTGGCCGTTTCTTTGTAAAACTACACATTTTTACGATTTTTTGCGAAAAATTTTTAAAAGGGCGAAAACCCATGATATTTCCCATAGAGAAATTTTACAATTTCCCAAATCCCCGAAATTTAACTCAATCAAAAAACACACATTTTTGGTCGATTTTTTTTTGTAAAAACCACATATTTTTTGTCAAATTGTTTAAGCTCGAAAACTTACATTTGTATTTTAAGAAATTCTGAAGTATCGTTTTGCGTACTATTCCCTTTAGCAATATGGCGCGGGATTCTCACAGTTAACTTCACAGCTAAATTCGCAGTTCATAACCACGATATAGCGGAGGGATAGTGTAAGAACACTTTTTTCTCTCTTGGCACAATGATATTCAATATTACAAATTTAATTTAATTAACTTACAAATATTTAATTTCCATGCTTCATCCTTTAAGTTTCCACCACGATGTGGTGCTGCGTATACCACAGAAATCTTAATATTATCATAGGTACTGTGTCCGAATGTTAAACATACATAAAAGTATAGCCTTTCAATACTTAAAATTAGAAAAAATTCACATCCTTCTTTGAGGTAATTTTTTCGGGAAATCTACTAGCTTTTAAAATAAATTTGTAAATTTGTTAAATCTTAATAGTAATCTGTATATAATTTAATTTATCTTACTACATTTTTCTTGTAACTTAGACTTAATCTGTATATATCTCCCTAAATCTTATCATTCCTGTTCAATTATTTCTGATTGGTCCTTGTCTTAGCCCCTCCCCCTTCCCTTTCCTACCTACTTGCATCCAAGACAGAATCTCCATCTCATCCATGCTGTAGCAAGCAACTTCTTCAGAGCACCCTCATCGAGCCGAGTGCATTGCTTTATCTCATATTCGCTATAACTAATGGACATTGCTATACATCAGATGTGGGGTTACGTGCCATGAGACACAGGCACCCCGTAATTATGCGTCTTGGCTTGACATGTTTTAATTTTAATTCCCCTTTAGGTCGCTAAGGGGCGTTGGTAGTTCTGTTCCGCCTCTGTTGCAGAACCCCAGATTTTGCCACCCTAAAAAAGTTTATGTTCCCCAGCGTTGCTATGGCCACTCAAATGTTAAGAAAAAATGGCTAAGTTTCGCCCTGAATAGTTCAGCTTTCCACCGATAGGGGCCGCTAATGGTACTGTTCCACCTCTGTTGCAGAACCCCAGATGTTGCCACCCTCAAAAAGTTTCTTCGAATCTTAGAAAAAATGTCTAAGTTCCACCTTGAATAGTTCTCCTTTCCACCGTTACGGAGCGTTGGGGGTACTGCTCCGCCTCAGCCGTAGAAGCCGAGGTGTTGCCACCCCCAAAAGTTTCTATTCCACCCCCTCCTTTACCTCATTAAAAAAATGTATTAAGCGGAAACAATACACTTGTAGAAAACTACATTGCCTTTGCCACCGAGAAAAAAGTTTCTAACACTCAAAACCCCCTAAATTTTTTCATTTCCCCCTTTTACCCCCTATTTAGGATTACGAAATTCCCTCCCGGAGACGATTTTGCTCCGCCTCTGTTGGAGAACTCTCCTTTCTCCACTACTTTTAAATATATGTTTATTCTAATATATATATATATATATATATATATATGTATGTATGTATGTATAAGATTTCTAATGAAGAGATATGAACAAAAACCAAAAGAAAAAGGGAACAAAAACAGGGTTGCTTGTAGTATAAAAGCCGAGGGGGATTGTAACCCTTCGTTCATGGTTGAAGCATACTTTGAGACCCGGGAAACACTCCCAGAACCACTACTTGCCCGAAGCAAATACCCTTCCGTACGAGTAGGAAAAGCAGAATCGATACACAGAAACAATAACCCAAAAGCGGAAGTGAACAAGCAGTATTTAAAATAGCAGTAAAAAAAAAAATATTTATGATGGACACGTTTCATTGATATGTAAAATAGGTGGTCCTCTAAGTAATCCAAAATACAAAATTAATAAAATAAAATCGACTTCGTATGTAGTATCTAATATATATAAAATTAATTTATATTGCTGATATTAGTAATCATGGAGTATTATTTCTTTTTGGGGTGTGTGTGTGTGTGGGGGGGGAGAGATTGGCATTTTGTAAGCTAATTACATAGTTTAGTTTATTGCAAAATGTATGCAAAATAATTTGGAATGCCTTAAACATTTTACTTTGTTATTGATATACATAATTATAAAACGCAATTCTTTACTAATCATAATATTAACATCATAATCACATCAAGTTATGGGACATTTCGCTTTGATAAATAAAAAGCTTAGAATACAAAACTAAAATAATCAAACTTGAAATGTAGTGTATAAGTAATTTATTTACAATAATTAACACAACATATATTCATTTAAATATAAACACATTATACTCCTTTTTAAGAATATAAAATAAATGAGTATTAAGATAGTTTTATATAAGGAGAATGTATATTATATAAATCTGAGAAAACCTTTTTATCATTTGTTACAAACTACTTAGATAAATCCAGAAAATTTGCCCAAGTAACAGAACATTATATTTTAAAGTTGCTGCTTCAAAGGAAAATCAGCTGGCTTACGACTTTTAACTAACACTAAATTGTATGCGTTTTGTAATTAAGAAACAAAAATTTCTATAAAAATTATCCTGAAATCGAGGAACAAATATTTCTAATTCATGAGATAACAGTTTGCTCAAATAAACAAAATGTACATACCCGCATCAATCTTTTTAAAAATTTTTCTCAATAAGAAGTAACAAAATTCTATCTCCTTTCAACCCTCTTTCAAACCGGTATTTTGCCCGCTTGGACATGGGAACGGTGGCATGGGCAAATTGTAGCCATAATACCGGCTTTAAAATGTGCATGTGAACGGGGGGCTACTGACACACACACACAGACATCACCTCAAACTCAAAAATGTTCGATTCGTCATAAGGGATGCCTGAAACGAGCTCTCCCGTAGAAAACTCGGATCCGAATTTTCGACCTCGTCACAATACTTTCCTTATATATTATACTATGAATATAAGAAAGACAAAAAGCATGCGATATGTTATTTGTTGATGTATTTTATTTATATTTTCTGAAACATGGAGATTCGATATTTTTTTTTGTCTTACTTCATCGTATTTTGGACGGAAACATTTCTATATGAGTAAAGCGGAAGCATTTCTAATATGAGTATCTTTTTCTATTTACATACACTACCGGACATAGAAAATGCAACAACATGAAGCTTTGGACGTATAATTATGCAAATTGCGAGATTACGCAGCTGGCGGATGTATGCAAATTAGCTGAAATGCAAGTAAGTCACGTGATTAGTGCGCGGTATAAAAGGTGTAGAAACGGCAGATGCGCCAAAATTGTTACTGACTGTCGCCTACGGGAACCCGTTTTCCGAGCTGTTTCTTGTTTCAGAAGACTTGTACACAAACCGTCTTTTACGAAGACTGCCATTCACAAAAAATGAACTGTATTCAAATGACGTCATCGAAATATAAATCTCTTGGCTCTCTATGTAAAAGCTGTGAATGCTTCATTCATACACTTTTATTCCAATCCTTTCATTCAGCCGTGATATTTTTAAAATCATTACAATAGTACAACAATTTATTTTATTTAAAAACTTAAAACATGGAGGTAAGAGTACTTTCTAATCCCATGCTTAAAACTTCATCGACAGAGGCAAAGCTATAAAATCGATTGCTTCTCTATGTAAAATCAATGTATACTTCATTCATATCAGCTATATTCCAGACTCCAGAGCTCAATAGATTTGCTTTAAAAAAATTCAGCAATTCTTATACAACTCATCTTACAGTTTGATGTGGCAACTTACATTCTGCTTGCCATAAAATTCTGAAAATAGTTCGTTGTAGAAATAATCACAGTTCGATGATTACTTAAACTCAGAAATCTTATAATTGCGTTGGAACAGGATGAACAGAAATTACACAAAAATAAAGCGGTAGGATGGTTGCAACACTGAACGTAAATTAAAGTTTTATTTAAAAAATCCCGATTTTGACACTGGGAAGAAAGATGGATGCCATATTTTATTTTGAAGTGGGTCACATTATCGCTTCATATAATATGGGTGAAATTATTATTTTAATTTTTATTTAAAAACTGCTTAACATATTGTGCTGAAATTTTTTTATATATTTTATGGGATAATTTGAATATTTTCTAAAACTTTCGAAGCAATTTGTAAATTTTAAATTTGCTTGAAAAATGTTTGCAAAATTCGGTCCCATAGTGTTCAGTGTATCAGTATTTTCTCAACACGGGTTCAATCCAAAACTAATTGTGTGATATTATTCATTTACATTCCCATATGTCCCACAGACCGTCTCAACAACATACTAAAATTTCATTTTCATAAAGTTATTTTTGCTGTAGTTACCTTGCGAACGGACAGACAGACAGACAGACAGATTGGACAAAGCCATAAACCACAGAATACTATATTCAGAAGGTGCACTCCCATAGGACCCTATGGCAACATTTTTAACATGGGATGTCGCATAGACACTAGAGCTAGTGAGTTGGACCAACTGAACTACGATGCGTCTGCCAGATTTGGCGCGTTATCGCTCGCTTGGCGATTTTTTTTTTAAACGGGAGGGGAACAAAATGTTGAGGACTGTACTTTTATAATTTTTGAAACTATAGAAAGGATCAGGATTTAAAAATACATTAATCTGCAACATAAATATATTCATTAGTTTAAGAATATTTAAATAAACATAGTTATATATTTAATTCAAATAATCATAAAATAGATTAAAAAATAGACATATTGCATTGTCTCACTATAAAACATAATGCACAAAAAATTACAAGCTAACATACTCAAAAGACTGAAATATTATATAATATTTTCAGTCTAAAAAGTATACTAGCGTGTTGATCGTTAATTACTTGATCCTTAATTTATTCTGGGATAGTAAATATCAAATTTACATAAATACACTATCGAAGTTGTGGAACTCAATCATTAATTACCCGAGGGGGGGGGGGGGGGGGAGTTTTCCACCATAAGGCACTTAATAAAAATTTTACATAAATATATACACATACTATATCACATTCAACTAAGAAAAAGCTATCCAAATATCAATTATTTCACATTTTATAAAAATACGGAAAATATTTTTTAACTAATTATACCACTACCTCTTAAAATTTAGTCTAATCCCGCAGTAATAACAACACAGCACTAATTTCGTATGATGAACACATGTATACTTATATGAACACGTGTATACTTATGAACACGTGTATACTTATAATGAACACGTATGTAGGATAGTGATAACTAAAATTATTTCAATTTTAATAAACATAAATTACATACCCTGTAACGCAACCAGTTTTCTTTTATCAATCCATTTCCATGAAATGATCTAAACACTTAACAAATAATCCTTTTTCCCGTTACTCAAACCACGCTGTTCTAAGTCTGTTGCTAGTCTGTTGTTCTAAGTTTTCGCCGAGCGAAATAGGGTTATAACATTGAAAATCGGCTCGGACTCAAACCAGAGAATCGCCAAGCGCTCGGATCAAACCAGACCATCGCCAAGAGCGCGCCAACCCAATGTTTGGTCTATCTCTAATGGCCGCCGCGAAAACGAAACTATCGAGAGTGACAGGTCTGTATAGTAGTCTGTGCCATAAACACTTTTCATCTATATTGCAAAGTGTTAAAAATTGAAGCAAATAATAAATGAAAATCAAAAATGTAAGATGACCATTGGCTAAATTAAAACATCAGGATATTTGAGATGAATGTTTCATTTTTTTTTTAAATATCAAATCCATATGTCAAGTTTTTAACTCTGAAAAATATAGAAAAAGCCCTTATAATATCAATATCTCTATAATTTGGTAATTTTCCATGTCAACTTTCCAATTAACTAGTAAGAAATACAGCCTTATAGCTTAGACATGACTATCAAAGACCTGCCGTATCTCGAGTATAAAATGTGTGCATATTTTCTTTATTTATTTATCAAATGCCAGCCTGTTGAACTAATAGTTCAAGTCATAAGGCTTCGTGCTCTCCAATATTTTTCCACAACACAATTACAATGAGATAATGCAGGGCATTCGTCAATGTGCGCAGTGGTGATGTCTTGTCCAGTTGAACACAAAATACACACAGGTGAATTGACAATATTAAAACGAAAGAGATGGATTGTCTTCGTCAATTTTCTTTTAGTTCCTTTTTATTCCATATTTTCTTTTAGTTCCATTTCGAGTGGAATACTCTTCGACATGGGTAGGCAGAGAAAGATTCGTCTCTCCTGAAAATCCTGCTTGATGCTTAGTTAGCTTTTATACCATGTCTGTGTGCCAGTGTTTTTACATAAACTATTAAAATGATATATGTATAAACCACAAATAATTTTTTATGATATTATATAAAATGTAAAATTACGTTTAATCAAGACTCTCTTCAGTTTCTATGAATCAAAAGGTCAAGATAAAGCTGCTCAGGACAGCTTACAAGACAAGGTTAAAGGTTGCGCCACTTCAGCTCTAACCAATGAGAGCACGTAAAGACGCAACGTCACTTGGAGTTAAATGTCAGGAACGGCCCGGTAGACTCCAATGTTAAAGGATGCTAGCAAAATTAATTTAATATTTTTTTTTAATTTAAAATATGAAATAAATACTCAAATAACATTAATTTTACGTGAACACAACTTAAATATGCAGTACAGGTTTTTTTTGGAAGGGTACATACATAATAAAACTGTATTTCCCTTTCTGAAAAATATAAATCATCTGAAAGTTTCGTTTCGCTTTTTGAAACGAGTCAATGTTATTACAGGAGGCGATGTTATTTTTAATGAATTTTGTTTTAAATACACGAATTTACAGAAATATGTTCGGAAAGTTTTCTAAACAAGCAATCATTCTAAAATGTTCATTATACACAAATAAACATCGCATAATTTCTTTCTAAATGCATATAAATAAAGTTATTTTCGATTATGTTATCTCTAATAATTGAAAATCAAAACAATAATTTAAAACGCTAACACTAAGAGTTTTATGCCTTTTAGGGGGGGGGGGGGAATGTGCTTATGCCTAACTAGTAAATGATTTAATTGATGCTTTTATAGTGAAGAATTTATATTATTGCAAAACACTTGATTTTATAAGTTTTTTTAGATCAAAAAAAGAATTTATATCAAATCGAAATTCAATGTAAACATATAAAAATATAGAAACTAATTGTTTAACACGCACACTATGATATACTTCCAGAATAATAAATTAAATGTATTATAGTACATTGATTCATGATGAAAAATATACAAGCAAGCAAATTATATCATTCCATTTATTTTTAACTTACTGTGGTTAAGCATCTTCATCAGACTATAACTTCTTATTTTCAATCTTCAAATATACATCAGACATTTCACACCAGCAAATCAACCAAAACAAAGTAGAAAATCTTCTGCGCATACTTCAACTTTACGCTTCGGCTTCGACCGAGAGCCTGTTTAAAATATGGCGGCTGAACAAGATGCATGCGTGTGGCGTTTTTATGGAATAAATCAATCTCGTTGTGTTACTACAGGCGTTTCAACAAGTAAATATGGGATAATTATGGTCCTTTTGACAACACATTTTGCGTTTGGTAAATATGTATTTTTCAATATATTTCATTTTCTTTAACAGAAAGCTGATTATTTAAGTGCTTATTTCAAATTGTTACGTGGTTATACCACACGTCCGGTAAGGACGATAATTTAGAATCTGCTCATTTTCAGTGCATTACAGTTATTAACAAACTAGTGTACTTTCAAGGCCGGAAATACTATTTGATTTTTCAGTGCACTTGCTTGCAAGCAAGTGCACTTTTGAGTGCACTTGCTTGTGAAATTTTTGTTTCTTTATATTTTGTAATCAGCAGAGCATTTATTTTTACATATTCCACGTCTTAAATGTTTATATATTCTATACTTAACATGAATCCAGATATTTTTTTAATATATTATATAAAATTGTTTCATAGTGGGGAAAATACTACTAAGTAAGCATGCAGCACATGTATAAGTATTAAACAGTATAAGTATGTTTCAACCGTGTGTGTTAAATTTATGACATATGAAAACATTTTATGTTTCCAAACATTTTTCATTACTCAGTAATCAGTTCATACCCTATAAAGGTTTTTAATGTTGTTTGAATTAGTTCTATTTCTCTTCTGATATTGCCTGCAAGTTATAGCATTTTATTTATTAAAAAATATTCATTACAGAAAAGAAATATACATTATATAGAATATTTATGTTATGAACCAGTTTACTTACTGATCAAACCTTGCTTTACTAATATTATCCAATTATGAATTAAAATTATTTTTCCAATGCAGACTGCATTTCCATGAGTTTCTCCACACATTATTTACTTCCCGGCCGTCCAAATAGCTGCTCTTAGTCCTCTGGACGAGTCGGACGGTCTGGGTCTTCAACACATTATGTATTCCGTTGCTCAAGTCCTTGTTGACGAGCCGGACGGTCTGGGTCTTCAACACATTATGTATTCCGGCCGGCTAAACGGTTGCTCATGTCCTTGTTGACGAGTCGGTCGGTCTGGGTCTTCAACACATTATGTATTATGGTGAATTTACTTTCCATGAGTTTAAAAAAAAAAGATAGTAATTAGCATTCCTAACTCAAATGGTTTATTTCAATAGCTGAATACATTTATTTAGTATACAGCACATTTATTGAAGATGCATTTTTATAAGTATTTTTCTTTGGACATGAATGAAATTTGATTGGTTTCAAAACCGACATTTGTACGCAATATGTCACGCTTGATGTCATACCATTTGAGGTTTAAGAATCTGTTCTCGCTATATAAAATTCTCTTCAGAGGTAGATCTGATATGAAAAACATTGTGATCCCTTTTCTAAACAAATTTACTGAAAATATTAAATTGAATCAATATATATGCCAAAATAAAAGCGTATTAAAATTTTATTATAAGATATACCTGTACTATGTTATGTTCTCGTGGATTAGAAGATTTACCTGTAATATTTATATTTTCAGTGTATTAGAAGACATACTTATACTCTTTATATTCCCACCTGTGTATTAGAAAACATATCCATACAATATATGTATAGCTTTAGAAAAATGTTTCACCAAAATAAAATAGATGATATCAGAGTTTGAAAAATATCATTAATCCCTGTGATCTTTAAACCCAAAGGACATGATGGATATAATCCAATCAAAAATGTAATTCTGATAAAATTTATTCAAAGAATTTACAAAATGTTTTATTCAATGAATTTACAAATGTTTCAAAGAATTTACAAAATTCGAAATTAAATCCAAAAGCGAATTTGAATTGTTTTCTTAACGTTCTTCACTGGAATTATTTACGTAATTGTTTTGGCAAATTTGAAAACTGTTGAAGACTCAGACCGTTCGACTCGTTCAAGGACTTGAGCAGCTATTTGGGCCGCCGGAAATTTGAAAAGTGTGTAGTACCTCGAGAACAGTTCATATCAGAGTTATTAAATGAGTACCATCCATTCTCTAATGGTAATTTATGTGTAAAATTATTATTTCTTTAACATTATTATATGTCCTGTTTTTCTACCCTTATACAAATACTATAGTGGCTATAAAGGATAGTGAGTAAACCCGAGATGAAAAACTGCAGCCGTTATTTGAAGAAACCACCAGAGGGCGCGGGCAGCAATCGCGATTCTGTTCTTCCGGTAAAATCATTGAGCGCTTGTATTCAAAGTTTTTGGAAAATAATATATCTGCTAATACGTATTGCCAACAGTTAGTAATACGTATTTATGAAATATTCTCAACGTCTAAAGATATATATATTTATGATATATTTTCACTGTTTGAGGAGACGTATTTCTGACGTATTCCCAACATTTAATCATATTACGTATGGCCTCATACGTCATTTTAACGTACCAACACATACGTCAAAATGACATCTAAACGGTTATCCAACCATTGGGGGGGGGGGGGATAGGTTTGTATTACACATTTGGGACATATTTCCAACGATTGTTAATAAATATTTTCCATATTTAGTAAACAAATATATGTTCTATAAAAGAGGCGTAAAAAAACAACCTCAACGTAAATTTTCAAAATCACAAATCGCGCAACAGTAATAAATGCTGGAGAAACGGATGTTGCGACTGATTTCAGTGTCCTCTTGCGTTTCTTCGAAATGAGTCTTGAAAAAAAAATAAGCAGAGCAATGCGCGGTTGACATACTGTTTCTTATAGCCACTATACCCATATTAAAAATGTTTTCTATGGAAGTGAACTTTCTGAACATAGTATTCAATTCTCTATAGCAGCAGCGCCACCTGTTGGGTTTAGGAATTTAACGTTACACAGCTTTATTATGGAAGAAGCTTTAACATTATTCTGCGTTGAAACCCGCCAACATTCAGGGCAGCTTTCTATCTAGATTACAGCATTCGTTATGTGTTTTCTGTTATAAACGAAATTTTACTTTTTAAAAGTTATTCTATAGATTTATTTGTGGTAGATATATATATCATTTTAAAAATTTATATAAACATTTTGTTTAGACTAATACATGTCGGACGGTAAAAAACAAAAACAAAAAAAAAAAAACCTGACCACACGACTGACCCGAAAGCTTGCAATAGCAAATGTCGGACTGTGAAAGCATTCTCATTAACCCCTTTTTTTTTTCTTCGTATCTTCTATTATCTACACTTCGTTTCCGAAAGTTGCTAACCATCGGAGCAGGAGTATGACTATAGTGACTGGAATACCGGGATTGGTAATCTAGGCACTATACTAAGTTTGAACTATTGAAAGCTGAATGTAACTGTCCAGTTACGTACCTTGTCCAATCTTGTAGCATTTACAAATCGAATCTTATAAAGGCCTTATTACACGACAGCAATTTGGTACAACATATCGTTCGCACAACAGCTTTGGAACGTTTGTGGCGTCACTCCAAGCAGCACAGAACGAATAGAACTCCTCTACTACAGGCTGACTTATCAAGTATATTGAAGCCCATAGGGTTCCATACTGCAGTTACAGAAAATATAAAATAAGTGTTTAAAATAAATACTTATATAAAAAAAGAAGTTTTAATTAGAATATTGTAGAACTTAGTTCGCACAAATATGCTCCAGTACCGGGTATTAAATTATTTATTAGCCATTGTTTTCTTCGTTCTTCGTTTCTAGCAAACCGAAATAGCCTAAAACCCATTCTAGAATTATTAGAGCAGTTCGATGCACAACAACCATCCATAATTATTTCAATTATGATTCCTAAAGTGAAAATACGAATAGAACTAATGCTAATAAATTGCGCGTCCAGCTATGGTGGGCTTCAATATGCTTGAGGAGTCAGCTCGTATATAGAGGAGCCTTAAGAACGCACGTGACGTCACTTCACTCAGCAAGGGAAGCTCTTTCCCCCTTGCATTCGCTTTGTAATTTCATCATCGGAATACCGTTTTAGAGTTCTCATGCTGTAAAGATCTCTTTTAACATCCCAAAGGTTCCGTTTGGATTGAATAATTGTGTTATTACACATGGCAATTTTTATTACCGAACTTCGGCAACTCCGCCCGTCAATCATACTTTAGGCTCCTCCTCTTTAACAGGTCCATGCTCTCTAATACCGGTGATTTCATTCCAGAAACCATTCTTCAGTGTGTTTTTCGTATAATATAAATCTTTTGCATCTCAAAAGTGTCTGTAATTTGGTAAAAATTATTTTCTTTTTTTCCATCTGCATTTCCAGACTTCAGCAATTGCGATCGGCAATGATACTTTATGTCCCCCGCCTTTCTAAGGCTCCCCGCCACTTTAATGCCGACGATTTCATTCCAAGAAACATTCTTTAATGTTTTTTGCGTATAATTTGAATCCTTTATATTTCACAGATGTCTGTAATTTGGTAAAAGTTCTATTATTATTTTTCCATTTCCAGACTTTAGCAAATCCGCCCGAAATTGATACTTTCGGCCCCGCCTTTTTAACGCCCCCTCCTCTTTAATGGCGCCGATTTCATTCCAAGAAACATTCTTTAGTGTTTTT
>OX578155.1:43193681-43238681 GCA_951213105.1 Amaurobius ferox
AAAGAATGCACACACACATATATATATTCTATTCTTAATCACTTTTGTTTGAAACCCCATTTAAATAATAGTAAATCAGTCAAATTCAAAAGATTGAAACGTGCAAAGGAAAATCCTTACAACATGATTATAAAGCTGAGAAAATCTGTTTACATAATCAATTTAATAGACATTTTTCAATAGAAATTAATAAAATCCTGGGTTATTGCGGTAAAGAACAAGCATTTAAATAAAGTTTATACCATTTTCTTAAAATTAAATCTTGCTAATGAACATTTTAACCATATTTATGGTTTGCTTATTACAAGATCAAAGTATTTAAATTTAAAACTTAATCAATTTCATAATAATAATACGTCTACTAATTCTTATTATGTAATCACTTTCAAGCATCCCATTTATAATTCTATAAATTTTGGTCATCTATTTAACAAGTTCAAACATTTATTGCTCATTGGAGATTTGAGTGTTTCTAAGACTTTTAAATACAACATGCCTATTGGGAGATTTATTTTTAATTATAATGAAATTATACAATCTCTCTCTATATATGTGATTCTATGTCAATTGTAGATAATGAATGTATTTGTAAAGTAAACAAATGTGCTAAATTTCTAAATCCAGACTTGGGGCATGTAGTTACACAGGAGACTTAGGTATAGTTAAAGACAATGCGTTAAGAACCATTATGTCATTTGGCACTAAATTCAGGATACCATCTTGTAATAATTCTTTTAAAGTTTTAAAATCTATTAATATTGATATATATATATATATATATATATATATATATATATATATATATATATATATATATATATATATATATATATGTATATTAACTTCTAAATATGCTCTGCTTTTAGGGGCATTTAATATGTGGAAATTTACCTTTTTATAATCTATTAAAAATGCTATTAGTAGAATTAAATTGTCCAGATCTGTATATAATATTGTAATATTAAACACTCCATTAATGATTTACAATCTTTTGTTATCACCTGTGTTGATAAAGCCTCTAATATTTTTGCTATTATCTGTAAAAAATTCTATATAAAATATCTGTTAGACTATTTAAAATATAATAGAATTTTTCTTCTATAGACTATTTCTTCAGAAACATACATATTTGTGTTTGCTTCGACAAAATACTTGGACACGATGAAGATTTTACGAAGTGAACTATCCCATTATTTATGTCTAGCCCTTGTCTACGTGTATAGCATTAATGCTTGGATTTTATATGATTTTCCATTATCGATTTCATACCATTGATAATTCTTGATTTCCTCTAACTTCATGACTCGAAATTTGTATTTTTTTCCATTTGATTGAAGGTGTGCTGTTTTATACTTTTATTTTGTAAGTTTGTTATAAAGTTGGGTTTTTCGAGTTGCAGCTTCTCACTTTACTTGTCTGTCATTAGACTTTCAAACTATTATATATATATATATATATATATATATATATTAGGATAAAGATTTTAATCGAAAATTATGCATAAACTACTGTGTGTACAAAAAACCCCATCTTGAGTATATCTGTTACAAATGAGGAACTATAGACCAAGACTAAGGACAAAGATTGAAGGTAACATATCACTACAATGAAAAGGGGCATGAGAAGAATATTAGGATACAAAATTCACAATTATAAGTATATAAATATAAATAAAAAGAAAAAGAAAACATGGCAAAAATGAGAAAAGGCAATAATAATTAGCTCAAGATAAAGGATTAAGACATAGACAACAATCAATTGAAACTACATACACAGAGTGTCCAAAAAATGTTGAAAGTAAGGTCGGAAATAAGACTACGTTAATGAAATAGTCCTCTTATTAATTTTCAAAAAGTTACACTTTTTAGATTTTTATACGACCCCCTTAAACAAATTTGGTCAATCAGAAAATTGTTATTTTTAATGCAACAAGATCATTAAAAACCCCGCATATCTGTACCTTTAAAATCAACTGAATTATGATAAAGAAAAAAATCTTACTTATGCCACGTTTCCGTACAATGTGAAAGGCTATTTAATCAGTGAATATAGGGATCATAAACAAATTGAAGATGGAATTGTTTAGATCAAAAATAAGTTAATATGTGTCAATTTTTTTTTATCACAAATGCATCTAAATAAAGCATTACACAGACTGAGATCATATAAGAGAGTGCTATTTACTAAGTGGTTGGGTATCCCATGTATTATCATCCGGCTTTATCTTTTTTGTGATATGTCATAAATTTACATTTCTAATTTGATATATGGTCCTGATTCACAATGTTCAATTGTCAATTAAATATAACTCGCTGAATTTTAAAGATACAGGTATGCGATTTTTTCAATGATCTTGTTGAATTAAAAATAAAAAATATTCTGATTGACAAAATTTGTCTAAGGGGGTCGTATAAAAATTTAAAAGTGTAACTTTTGATAATGAATGGGAGGACTATTTCATTAACGTAGTCTTATTTCGTACCTTACTTTCAACATTTTTGCAATTTACATTGCCCACTCATCTCCAACAGGTAAAGAATTAAAATGCTTTTCAATCTTTTTGGGACACCCTGACCCTGTATATGTTACTGCTAAAGTTCAGAAAGCAGTTATTCTACAGATTATCTAGGTAATGTGCAGATTAACTAGGATGATCCGTTAAAGTGCCGAAAAATGTTTCATTTCTCAAAATACCTAGGTAATCTACAAATTACTTAGATAATCTGCACATTACCTACTAGGTACTCTTTAAAGTGAAAATAAGATCTTTGCTGGAACAACAGCAGCAATATCTAAAGAATCAAGTTAATACAATCAAACAATCAACACATTAGTGGATAGAATCAGTCATCAATCAATTAAAAAAACTATAATACAAAGAATTAAACGGTTTAAAATGTTATTACAATTAAGGAAATGAATTTGGAAAAAATATCATAAAATTATGCTTACTTATTAATGCAATCTAAAGATTGGTGACACTTTGAATTACATAGCAATTGGTTTTTGCGACAAACACCTATTTGTGGTACATTTAGATTTGCAGTCACATTTTCTAAAACCCTGCCTAGTACCAAGAGATTGTTTTATTGCTGTTTGACGTAAAGATATTTCTACAGCAGGGACATCTTCTTTCGTTAGAAATCTCTCTTTGCAAACACTGAATTCAAATTTTGCATACAATTGTTTTAAAATACCCGTTTTAGTACCAAGTTTATAAAAGCCATCCTCTGTTTTACTAAGAACCACAACTAAAATCGAGCGGGCATCAGTTTTGCTCTGTCTACTTCGGGTACTTAATTCTCACAGTGACACCTTCATCGACATTTGGGTGCTTTGTATTAGAAACTGCTAACATTTTCTTTGCTTGCTTTTCTAAACCTTTCTTGGCTTCATCACGCTGTATTTTCTGATATATATTCTTTTTACAGATGTTGCACAATACATTCTTACTATACCCTTCATCTTTAGGATATATACGTGAACAAACATATCAGACGATTTACACTTGTGAGCACGTTTTACGATTACCTAATGCTGCTTTTGAGCAAAGAATACAGACCATGTCTTGTATAGTCCTCTTTACAGGCTCTGTACGAAACTGTGATGGAGATTCTGCTGAAATTGAGGGTAAGTCAGTGATGGCTTCTTCAACATGTAGATGTATTTCATTGGAGGTGCAGGGTACCTGAATACTCTTCATAACTGCATCCTCAATCAACGGGGTAGAAGGCAGTTTAAGATTACTATCGATAAATTCTTGTATTTCTATAGGTGATTCTGTAGAAACAGGGGATAATGGAATGTCCTCTTGAGTAAGATTTGACTGATCCAACAATCATAGTCTCTTGTGAATCTTCTAATTTTTCAAGGTCTTCTTCAGTATTTATCGAATGTAAAACACTTTGTGTTATAATTGAAGAAGACAATCCCACTTTTGCGGGACAACCGAAAATGGCTTCGTATAGACTTCTTTTAATTGCAGAATGATAGGAACGATTCTTCATGAATTGTACAAATCGTACGCCCTTACTCCACTTGTTAGTTTGGTTATCAGCCATCCAAGTAGTGAGCATGTTTTCAATGTCTTGATTTGCTCGTTCTACACTTCCTTGACTTTGGCTGTGTCTAGATTTGCCATTAACCATTTTGATTTCTGGCCACAACTGTGTTACACATTCTAAGATTTTATTACAAAATTCGCGTCCGTTATCAGAATGCAAAATACTTGGAGCGCCAAAAAGGAGAAAAATATCAAGCAAGTTATAGGCTACTTCATCCGCCCGTTTTGTGTGAGAGGCTTCAATAAAACAAATTTTGTTAAGTGGTCTTGGTATACGACAAGAAACTTAAACTTTCCATCTGGTTGATATTGGGAATCGTCGAGATCCATCTGACATCTGCTATTGAAATGCGCTTAAATAATCGGCTTTACAACAATCCCTTTTTTGACACTTTTTCGTTTTTGTTGACAAGGTTTCGCACAAATCCAAAAACATTTTCATTTGGGCTTGGGTTATGTTTTTATAAAGTGTATTTAATTGCTTGATCATTCTGTCTCTTCCACCGTGGCCAATTGACAAATGAGTAGAATACAATATGGCAAAAATTCTTCGGTATGGACAAACTTTTTTCACACTTTCTCGATCCTGCCATAAACCTCCGGGTTGGTCGTGTGGTCTGGGCCTTCTACACTTTCTCGATCAAAAACTGTGTTCTCATAGCGAGAGAAATTTCAAACAAAATCACTTAATCAACCTGGGGACCTTTACTGCTTTCAACTTTGTATCTGGTCGGTGTATCGCCTCTTGTTGTCATTTAGTTCGGTGGTGTCGTTCTGTCGTGTTTGGTCTGTTTTTTATATATGTTGTTGTCTGCCATGTGTTTTGTTTGTAATTATTCTGAGGTGTTATTGGTTGTTTAATGCATCCCAACGTTGAATTAACTAATTATTGTTCTATAAGAATTTGACCTTTGCTCTATAAGTTTAGCACTATACATATTTACCAATATATATTTACCACTATCTCATCATCATCAAATATACTTATCATCATTATATACTTACCATCATCATTATTAATATTCATATCATTTATATCATATATTTTAAACCATCAAATCTCATGTTATCTTCATGTTAATGTCCACAAATCCAGTCACCAAACTACGATTAATGTTTAATGTCTTAAGAGTTATCTTTAAAAGTCTACAATTTATGTCTTCAAAATTCAAAAAATGTTATCAAGTCTTCTACTGTTCCTTGTCAACAAAATCTATATGTATCATTATGTATAACATGTATCTCTCTTGTATATCCTTTGAATTTTTAATAAATTTTTCAACAGACCGTCGGACGTTGGCCCTGGGAGTTGGCATTCGCTAACTCTCTTTCCGGCCGTCCAAATAGATACTCAAGTCCCCAGGATGAGTCGGATGGTCTGGGTCTTCAACACTTTCTCTCGCATCTGAGAAAGGCTCAATGAGTTTTTCACAGCCTTGTACAGTCCACACATCATACCTTTGAATTATTCGATAATCTCGAGATGATTCTTTCTTCTTGGAAACTTTTATTCGCTTTACATCTTCAATTATGGTATCATACTTTTGTCGTTAAAACACTATTATATTTTGAGTCTTCGCTAAAGAGGTTTGTGAAGAATCTTTTCTTCATTTTACTCACCAATTAGGTGCTTGCTTGCATATTAGGAGCTAAATTTATCTGCATTAAAAAAATCACGACACAAATTCACGCGCTAACAGGCAGAAACGAATTTGGAAACACAATTAGCTATGCTACGCACTGGCAGCCGGCGCAAATTATGAGATATAAAAACAACCGGCGACGACAAGACGCTGGCGAAACCAAACTAAAAGTGGAGGGAGAGGGGGGAAGGAGTAGGGAATGGAAATGAGAGAAACAAACTTTAACGATACAGAAGCCATTAATGTGTACATTACCTAGGTAAAATGCGGAAAACCCTTGATTCCGCACGTTAACGGAGCAAATCAGTTAATCTGCAGATTAGCTAGGTAATGTGCGCATTAACGGCTTTCGAGCTTTAGCTGTAACATATATATATAAAATAAAGATATTAAAAGACGAAAATTATGCATTAACAATCGTAATGACTAAAAACCCAACTCTATTACATAAGTTTATATAGAGTTGTTTTAACGTAGGTAACATTAAAGAAAGACAAAATGAAAATTAATATATTGTAACTTATCTACATACATAAGAGGAAAAAGGGCTGGATTGGTTAATATTAGAAAAAGTATGCACAACCTGAAAAGATACAACAAGTATATAAAGTATTCAAAAATCATAAAACAATATATATAAGCAGAGCAAAAGAAGTAAATTAACAAAATGATCAACAAAAAGGGGGGGGGGGGTAAAGGGAAGTTGATAACTTGTAAAAATTACAAGCTACGCGAATTCAGCCTGGCACTACAAGCTGATCAGTAATTAAATTAGAATCTACAAAAATGAAAAGGTAATAACACTATGCACCTGATTATATACATTAAAACACTCAGCGTCAAACATTTGAAACCAATATATGGTGATAAAACCATATCAAAATATACTGAAAACATACATTACAAAGAATTGTAGGTTAATACAAATCTGCACTTTTCTTCAGAACAACAGTACTTGCATTTTATATTAAAACTGAAATAATAGCCAGTTTCAAACAATGGCGGTAGTATATTACTATAAATAAACCCCATTGGCGCTGTCTACTGGCTAATGGATGGAGATATGGAAGAAAATCAGAAAAAAATAAAAATAAAAAATAAATACTTACATGTGCGATAAAGGTCAACATTGATTTCCTACTAGTAACAACCAAGCATCTGCCCTGGCTAAAAGCAACAGCAACTTACAAAACTCACTCCAAAATTTAAAAAAAATGACATCAAAGGGTCTAAGTGTCATCAAAGGGACTTGGAACCAAAATCAGCATAACTTTCAATTATTTTTAAATGCTTTCCAATGTCACTGCGTGACCGACAAAGCCTGTATTAAATAGCATAAAATGCATAGAAGATACATAACGTTGAAAATTTGGACTTGTCCAAATGCGGCAACATTTTCAATTAATTTCAACATGTTAAAAGCTTCACAGTATCAAATCACAAACTTGTTACAGAACTTGCACTAATATAGTATAAAATCGCATTAGAGAGAAAAAGTGTAAATTTTATATTTAATTAAATTCAAAATTTTCAAAATACTAAAACATCACAATATCATAGCAGTAATGGTATATACATAACATACCCCAAGATATAGTAATCAACAAAAAATCTGATGTGGACAACATATGACTTTCCTATGAATTTACTACTTTTACAGTTTAAAAAAATGTTATTCTTATAGTAGATACTTATATTTTTTCCAAAATATTGAATTTTCTTCAATTAGTCGTAATTTTCATTGATATTTAGCGTCATTTTTATCCATTTGGCGAGATTTTTGCTAATTTGGCAATAATTAAAAATGTCGCCAAGTTGGCGCCCAAATATCGCCAAGCGTTATGGACGGACAAATAAGTTATTCTTACATCAGATAAATGACTATTGGCGTTCAAATACAAAAGTATTACTAAAAGTATCTTTCTTCATGAATGGAACGAGCTAGTTCCACGAGAATGATGTCGCCAAATTTATCGCATGGTATTACATATGAAAAGTGAACATGTTTCTCAATAGGAAATATATTATTTTTATTTTATATGACTTTTGATAATTTTTTTGAAAATTGTGCAATATCTCGAGAACGGTTCATGTTAGCGTTTTAAAATTTATGTCAATCGTTTTCTAATGGAAAATTACATAAGGAATGTCTATTTGCGCCACTTTATTAGTGGTTTTGATTTTTTGATGATTTTTTCAAAATTTCACTCGAAAATTTAGGGGGGTTTTGAACATTCGATTGCGTATAAAAACAATAGGCTTCCAGTGCTTATGGATTGTGATTTTTGTACCAAATTTCGTTCGATTCGGTCCATTCGTTCGTCAGTTATCGTCTCTACAGACTCACTGACACACACACCCACATACACACACACACATACTTTCACACACACACACACACACAGACATCACTTCAAAAACGTTTGATTCGTGATCAGGGATGCTTGAAACGTGCTCTCCCGTCGAAAACTCGAATTCGAATTTTCGACCTTACTTACCTTATAAATTATGTATATAAGGAAAGTAATAAATTTCATGATACAAAATTGTACTTAAGCTAGTTGTACTAAAGATCATGGAACTTCCAATAAACAAGAACATCGCAGAACTAATTCACAAACTTTATAACATCCAACATTTATCACAATTTTAATAAATTCATAAAACGAGCAGCAGTTTACAAAAGGTATAACATTACAAAGGCAAAATAATATATAAAATCAGGGGTGAGAAAAATCAGAATTGTAATGAACTTCATGATTGTATCAAAATCAACTAAGTTGAAAATAATTATTAAAAGAAGTTATAAGTCCACTTCATTGGCCAGCAGATTTTAAACAATGGTATCAATATCATTTCTAGCTTTACTGGCTTTGCAACGTTTTGTTAAATCTGCTTTTTAACACTTTCCAACATAGTTGAAAAGCGTTCATGACTTTGCTCATTCTGTCTGTTCGTTCGCCGTAAAAATGACTTATCAAAATGAAATTTTATTATGTTGTTGAAACGGTCTGTTGGACATATGTAAATGTAAATGAATAATGTCACCCAATTAGTTTTGGATTGAAACAGGGATGAAAAAGTGAAATACATTGAACCCTATAGGACTTAATTTTGTAAGCAAAGTTGAAATTCGCAAATTGTTTCGAAAATTTTAGGAAACATTCAAATTATTCCCGAAAATATATAAAAAAATTTCAGCAAAATATATTCCGTAGTTTTTAAATAAAAATTAAAATAATAATTACACCCATATTTTATGAAGAGATCATGAAACCCACTTCAAAATAAAATATGGCATCCATCGTTTTTTCTTCCTAGTGTAAAAATCGTTCTTTTAAATTTATCTTACTTTCCTTATATACAATAATGTATAAGGAAAGTATTGGGTAAAATTCGAATTCGAGTTTTCTACGGGAGAGCACGTTTCAAGCATCCCTGATCACGAACCACATTTTGGAAGTGATGTCTGTGTGTGCGTGCGTGTGTGTGTGAAAGTATGTGTATGTATGTGTGTGTCAGTGAGCCTGTAGAGACGATAACTGACGAACGAATGGACCGATTTGAACCAAATTTGGTACAAAAATCACAATCCGTAAACACTGGAAGCCTATTGTTTTTATACGCAATCGAATGTTCAGAATCCCCCTAAATTTTCGAATGAAATTTTGAAAAAATTGTCAAAAAATCAAAACCTCTAATAAAGTTACGCAAATAGACATTTTTATGTAATTTTTCATTAGAAAACGATTGACATAAATTTTAGAATGCTAGCATGAACTGTTCTCGAGATATTGCACATTTTTCAAAAAATTATCAAAAAGTCATTAAAATAAAATAAAATATTTCCTATTGAGAAACATGTTCACTTTTCATATGTCATACGATGCGATAAATTTGGTGACATCATTCTCGTGGATCTAGCTCGTTCCATTCATAAAAAAAAAATACTTTTATTAATAATTTTGTTTTTGAATGTCAATAGTCATTTATTTGCTGTAAGAAAAACTTATTTTTTCGTCCATAACGCTTGGCGAGATTTTGCCGAAGAATTTGGTGGAATGTCGCCAACATGGCGACTTTTTTAAATGTCGCTAAATTAACGAAAAACTCGCCAAATGGATAAAAATGACGCTAAATCAATGATGACTCATTGATGATGACGACATGGAAAATGACGACTCATTAACCAAAATTCAATATCTTGGAAAGAATATAAATAATTACTATAAAAATATTCTATTTTTATTTTTGTGTAAAAGTAGTAAATTCATTGCATTATATATGGAAAGTCATGTGCTGCATCAGATTTTTTAGTGTTGCATCCGTCCTAAAACCGCTTTATTTTTACGTGTTTTCTGTGCATTTATATTCTGTGCTAACGCAATTACAATATCTTTTGGTGTAAATGATCATCCAACTTTGATTATTTCTACAACGAAGCCTAATTTTAATGGATGCAGACTGAAAACAAGTGATTGTAAGATGATTTTTATAAAAATTGCTTATTTTTTTTATGCAAAATGATTTTGCTCTGGAGTCTAGAATAAAAGTGATATAAATTCATTGCTTTTACATTGAGAGCCAGCCAGGCTATTTTTATTTCGCTGACGTTATTTGAATAAAGTTCATTTTTTTCTAGGAAGTTTTGAGTTTTCAAATATAATAAATTATTGTAGTACTGTGATAATTTAGAATATATCAGCGCTGAACAAATCACATTTTAAAGATGTTTACATAAAATTGTCTTTCTGTTAAAAAGTGTTTCATAATTAATACTTTAAGAACGATTTATCTTTCTTGTTTGTAATTAGGAACAAAAGCAGCATTATAGATAACAGTGGAATACGAAGAACGAATTTTCAAAGCAGATGATTTCGTTGGTGGATGCAGAATTTTCTTCTAAACTGTTAAAATGCTATATTTAACTACCATAAAAAAATATCGAATATTGTATAGAGTATAAATTTTCGTCCAATAAGCCAGAATTTAAGTATATTGTAATGCTTTTAACAAGTAAGGTGCCCGTATGGTGATTTACAAGGTATTAAAATCGTAGCAGTGGTCAGAAGTTATCTGAAAAAACAGGACCGTAAAATACTGTACAAGGTTCACTTCTATTGGAGCCCATCTTTAACATTAGATTTCGCGTAGACACTAGCGTTCAAGGGACTAACCATACGAACTACGATGAAAGCAAAGCGCGGTTGTTAGATTTGGCGAGTATCTCTCTCTTGGCGACTTTATTTTAATGCGGCCCGGTGAAAAGAAGTACGGGATTGTACTTTTATAATTTTTGAAACTGTAAAAATGATTTGCATTTAAAAATACATTCATCTGTAATAAATGCATTTATTAGTTTAAGTAAATTTAAATAAATATAGATATATATTTAATTCATATAATCACGAAATAAATAAAAAGAATGGATTCATTTCATTGACTCACTGTAGAACATTATGCATTTAAAATCGAACACACTAAAAAAAACTAAAATATTATGAAGTCTAAAATGTATATTGGAGTTTTGATTGTTTATTTAATTGGGTCTTAATTTATTCTGGTATGCTGGTAATAGAATGTAACTTACTAAATATGCAAATATCCATATAATTAATAACAATAAATTTACATAAATGCAGTACAACTGTTGCGAAACTTATAGGTTAATTACAGGGGGGGGGGGGGTCGTAATACGTCCCTTAAAAAACGTGTATAAATATATATACACATACAATATCAAATTTAACTTAGCTAGCCATAGAAAAACTATCCAATTATCAATTTTTATACATTTTATAAAAATTTTCACCACTTGAAAAAAAATTATATATTTATATATAAATTAAACAAAATATTTACAGATAAGGTACTATTTCTTACCTTATATTACATAATTTAATGTTATACAATGTCTAATGAAAATCATCAGTATAATATAGATATATACATTCTTAGAGAAAAATTAATGTTTAAAGAATATTATCTACTTTAAATGAGACAAAAATTAAATTTAAAAATAAAAATATTTTATATGCATTTCATTTTTCTAATGCATTATTTACATTTACTCATCTCTGAAGATTTTAAATTGTTTCCTTATTTGCCTCAGTTTATATCTTTAATATAAGAATGAAGACTGGTTATTAAGTAAAATTTTACTAATGTTGTTATCAGCTGGATTTTGTTTCTTTCTTATCCAATAAAGTTTAATGTAGAGTTTGACAAAGTGTCAAGTAAGTCACTTATACTACTTTATAGTCTATTTTTTTAATAAAATAAAGAAATTAAACTAATGAATTGAGAAATTAAATAACGGTACTAAAACGATTAATAAAAAAAATCAAACGGTGATCTAGCAAAATTTAACTAAAAGCACAGTCTAACCGATAATTTCAATTGATTACAACAGATGGCGCAATATTCTCTTGCTCCTTAATTTTAGCGGATGTGTTCCGATTTATGGGAAACAGTTTTAACCCTTTCGGGACGGCGGCATTCCGGAGCTGTCGCGGCCCATAGGACGACGCGCTTCGCTTCCGAACTGGTCGAAAAGGACGGCGCATTTTTTGCGCTAAGCCTAACTCTCGAAAAAAATTCACTAAAAATCACCTATTCAACACAGAAATCTACTTTTTACAGGAATAAAAGAAATATTTATATTCTATTTGATGTATAATTTTCATACAAATCTGAATACAAAATACTCGTTAGTTGCTCCCATTCTTTTATCCGAAATAAACGAATAATTTCACTGCCTCTAAAACCCAAACAAAAAAAATACTCTCTTACATTCCTATGATTCACCAACGAAATCATAACGCTGAAATAAAAATATAAACTGAAACTCAATTATAAAATTGTTGATGCTACGAGAATTGCTCTGTTTGTTTATGTTACAAAATGATTTTCACCGCTCCAAATGGAGAAATAATTCATTCGATCCTCTTCTGCCAAGGTCATGCCTCTGCAAAATGCATTGAAGTTAGTTCCATGGACAAGTAACGCCATCTAGTTCACAAATTAAAACGTTCTGCGTACCGGCACTTATACGTGCCACTATCCGCTTGCGGTAAAATTTCCTCTGGCCCGAGTGAGTGCCGCTCGTCTTTGAATTCATACTCGCATCTGGCACTTGGGCGTGCCGTTCGTCGCGAAATGGTTAATAAAATTTACCTCCTACGAACGCGATTCTAGGTATTTTAGGCACTATACCTAAACTACAGAGCCTAGAAGAGTTTTCTTCTAGGGACCGTAGTATACAGTGCATTGTAGTGTACAGTGCCCAGTCTAGCGGCTGTACATGAACTGTACAACCACCGGTTTGGTTGATGTCGAAATTTCTGTCCTCACTCGATTTGTATTAACAAACCAACCATGGATAAATAATTAAATTAGTTCGGAAAACTCTCATATTTCCATTTATAAAATTTAATTTTATTATTATTTATGAAGTTATAAAATATCATGAAATAAAATAACGTCAATTAAACAATGTGAATGAATAATTAGAGTGTATATAGTGAAAAGTAATTTTCACTAACGATAAGCGACAAGTGACTGCAATGTATAACGCAGCTAACAAAAGTTTAGTTATAGGCCATACGATGTTAACAGGATCGTAGTCAGAAAGGGGCCAGAGGAGGGATAAAAAACATATAATTTTTAGTAGTGATATGAAATTTCATTCAGCATATCATTCAAACTATGCATAAAAACTTGCTTTTTAAGAATTTTTTATTAGTCATTTCGCTTTGCCGAATATTTTTGAAATGATGTATGTGTGTGTGTTTGTGAGGTGTGAGGCTATAGAGACGATATCTCACGAACGAATGAAGAGATTCAAAAGAAATTTAGCACAAAAATTACAATCAGTGAATGCAGGAAGTCTATTTTTTTTTAAACGCATTCGAATGTTCGGAACACCCCCAAATTTTGAATAAAATGTTGAAAAAATCCTCAAAATATTTTATAATGTAATGTAAAGAATTATTTCATATGCAATTTATTAGAAACGATTGATCCAAACTTTAGTGCGCTAGTTAGAATCGTTCTCGAGATATTGTCCATTATTCAAATACATTTTTCTGAAATCACATAAAATTAAATGAGTATTAACTATTGTAAAATAAGTTCACTTTTCATATGTGTTATTATGCGATCACCTTGTTAACATCATTCCCATGGATCTAGTTCGTTCCATTCAAGAGAGAAGATACTTTGGGTAATAGTTTTGTATCTTGACACCTAACAATTTGCCAGTAGTCATTTATCTACTATAAGAATAAACTATTTCTCGGTCCGTAACGCTTAGCGAAATTTTAGCAACTAATTTAGTATAATATCGCCAACTTGCCGACATTTTTTTAATTTTAACAAATTGATGAAATAAATGAGGCTAAATTAATGAAAATAAATCCAATTGACGAAAATTCAATATCTTGGAAGGAATATAAATATCAACAATACCCCTTTTACATAAGGCTTGGCCCATAAAGCTTGGCAAAATTTTGGCGATGAACTTGGAGGAATATCGCCAAATTGATATTTTTATTGTTGCAGAATTGACTAGAATGTCGCCAAATTGATAAAATTGTCTCCAAATAGATAAAAGGGACGCTAAATCAATGAAAATGACGACTAATTGATGAACATTGAATACCTTGGAAAGAATATAAGTACCTACTATAAGAATGACCACTTTCTTCATATGCCAGTCCATCCGTAACGCTTTATGAAACCTTTGGCGTCGAATTGGGATAGATGTCGCTAACTTGGCGACGTTTTAAAATCTTGCCAAATTGACAATTATGATATCGCAAAAGTTATAAAACATGCCATGCAATGGATAAAAATGACGTTAATGGCAGATAATGTTTTGCAAATCCTGAATTCTGCCATACAAAGGACATGCTACCTACCTAGAAATTCCCTCCTCTACATTTGTCTGTAACGATTGGCGATAAATTAGAAAAATTTAGCGAATGATTTAGCAAAATATCGGCAAACAGGTAATATTTCGCCCCAGATGGACATATGTTTCGTTGAAATTGCAAAAGTGAATCAAAGTTAATGAAAATGACGTCAAATTGATGAATTATAAAAAATATGTTAATATAACGACGATATTACTTATTGTGGATGCTATCAATATCGATACTTGTCAATTTAGCGTTGCATGAAACATAAATTAATTTTGTAATTCGAAATAATTTTATATGCTGTCCTAAGAAAAAGTGCCAAATTAAAAATTCAATGTTAAAAACACTGCGCCGTGGATCTTACACCTCACTTTTTTGCTGTGAAAGAAGTAAATTCATTGCATTGTATGAGGAAAGTCATGTGCTGCCCACATCAAATACATTTTATCGTTTTGTATCATAACAAAGAAAAAGAGATCTCATTAGGGGAAAACTTCAGCAGTGGTGATTAAATTTTGAATTTTTTGAAATTTTATTTTTTATGTGTATTTAAAGTGAAAGGCAATCATAGTAGGTAAGTATGCACATCCCTCCCCTTTACTGTGCCACAATCATCACATTTCACGTGACGGATTATCAACGCATAGAGATTTTGTAGTCACTCGTAGTACTTAGAAATCAGTTCAATAGTTTTAATTTTTCAGTAATTCTGTCTGTCCACACCCTTAAATAACAGGCGCAAGAAGCCTGCACTGCATTTCTTCGGCTTACTGTTCTAAGACCGCAAAGGGATCTACTGCAGCTGTGACAATTGTAACTATTTTCAGTTTTGTAAGCTGTCAGCATTGAGGACAGCTTATGAACGAAACAGTTCTGTTCTTTTCGCCGAATTATCGCTTATGCGAAATTTTACATTTTATAATATATTCTGCGGAATTATTTATGGTAGATAAATATATCACTTTAAGAAGTTATGTGGATACTCTGAGTATGAACACAGCCCTGTATATATGTCCACCGATTTTGTTTTGTGCGCGTCGATCTCTCCTACCGATAAAGACCTTGTCTTTATCTGGTCTGACCTTGCCATAGGCCTAACTTATAGTGACAATACTTAGTGTGGAGTTCAATGAAAAAATCGAGAGAATTGTTCAGGATATGCAACAGGTGGCGCTGCAGTTAAAACTCAATACCAGAAACTCAAACCAGAGAACTCCATTCTTTTGCGGGCAACTCTATAATCATTTTAAATTAAAAATTTTAATAAAGTAAATGTTTATAAAATGTTTTGACTTCAAAATAGGGTTTCAGGAGAATTATATTTCTACAGAAATCATTTCTATTACAGTTAATGAAAAATATATAGATTTTAAAATCGTTTCTTACACTAAAACAAACTATTTCATCGGTCTGTGATACTTTGGATTTTCTTTTTATTTTCAGTATTATTTTGTAAGACATTTTATTAATATTTGGTAAGCAAACATTTATTTTTATAATTATATACAATAGGTATAGAAACATACAAATTCGTCTTACAACTTGGGGAGGGTACAAAATAAATGTAAATTTACAGTAAATTTGTTTTAAATAATGCATTTGTAAACAGAAATGCATGTAAACATTCTTTTATACAAAGTATTAAATGCAATAGCTTAGATAAAACTTGAATAATTTTTTGTAAATAAATCATTATGCCAGTTGTGTTTGGGGAAAGATATAGTTATATTTATCTTTGCATTACTAAATAAATGATAAAACTCAACTGGCAGCTTTTCTTTTATATGTGGTGTGGGGAATCAACAATGTTCTGAAGAGCATAACGTGACGGATTCTTGCTAGGGGGACTTTACCTCAATCTTTGGCATTCTAGGAGCTTTAGCTCAATCGGTGGCAATACTACAAGGCTAGTGCCTTGTAGCTTTACCACCGCGCGCCTTGTAGCGTTGCCACCAAGGCTAGTGCCTTGTAGCGTTGCAGCGTAGCGACCCCCACCTTCACTTGTAGCCTCTAATTGCTCCCCGAAGGGAGAAAATGCAATGCGTAGACGACGCCATCTGATGCGTCAAGAAGGGGTGAGTTCAGGAGTAGAAGAGCTCAAGTTTTATAAGTTGCAAACAGGCCTAAAAAGAATAAAAATATTTAACGTACAATAAATAAAACTGATGATTTTTTTTTGGACCCAGCTCCCCATCCCACCTACCCGAAACACAACACACCAGTAGGCGATCTTAACAGATATCCTACCCGAAGGTGTAAGATATCTGCTAAGACCGCCGGGACAGTGTCGTCTAATTTAGACTAGAACGCAGTGAGGGCGACATCCACAGGTGCTCCTACACGGGGACAGTTTAGGCAAAGTGGAAATCGAACTTGGATCCTCTGGGTATAATCCCCGTGACTTAACCACTCATTTATCCCACTCCAAAACTGCTGCTTCTAAGATAGTGACTTACAAAGCTTCCTTGAGGAAATAATATATATATCAGTTAGGTGACTACAGTTGCTTTGATGGCATTATAAGCCCCCATTTTCATGTCAAAATACCAGTATACGCTCTATACAAAAACTACTGCCGTTTCTTGGGCAGTTCGTTCTTGGAAATTGTTAAGGGCGCATACTGTTCTTTTGGCATAAAGTAGGGACTTATAATGCCCTCTAATCCATTGTAGTCACCTAACTGACATATGCTTCCTTTCTTCAATGAGGTTTTGTAAGTTGTTATATGTTTATCGACTTTGTGAATCGTTTGTGTAATTTTATCGCATTTGCCCCCCCCCCCCCCTAAGATTTTGAAAACACGGCGCTTATGATTAAATTAGTTCGGAAAACTCTCATATTTCCATTTATAAAATTAAAGTTTATAATTTATGAAGTTATAAAATAATATAAAATGAAATAACGTCAGTCAAACAATGTGAGTGAATAATTAAACTGTAAAGTGTAAAGTAATTTTTCACTAACGATAAGCGGCAAGTGACTGCAGCGTATAACGCTGCTAACAAAAGTTTGGTTATAGTCCATACGGTGTTGGCAGGGCCGTAGTCAGAAAGGGGTCAGTGGAGTTGAGGCACTCCCCCGGAATAAGAGTGGTGTACTCACCCCCCGGATAAATAATATATAATTTTTAGTAGTGATATGAAATTTCATTCAACATGTCATTCAAACTATGCATAAAAACTTGCATTTTAAGAATTTTTTATAAAATACTTCTTTTTGTCGCACATTTTTGAAATGATGTATGTGTATATGTGTGTGTGTGAGACTGTAGAGACGATATCTCACGAACGAATGAAGCAATTCAAAAGAAATTTGGTACAAAAATTACAGTCAGTGGATACAGGAAGACTATTTATTTTTAAATGCAATCGAATAAATTTTGCATTTTCGAATAAAATGTTGAAAAAATCCTCAAAATATTTAATAATGTTATGTAAAGAATTATTTCTTATGCAATTTTCCATCTGAAACGATTGATGCAAACTTTAGTGCGCTAGCTGGAACCGTCCTCGAGATATTGTCCATTATTCACATACATTTTTTTGAAATCACATAAAATTAAATGAGTATTAACTATTGAAAAATAAGTTCAATTTTCATATGTAATAATATGCGATCACCTTGTTAACATCATTCCCGTTTATCTATCTCGTTCCATTCAAGAGAGAAAATACTTTGGGTAATAGTTCTGTATCTTGACGCCTAACAATTCGCCAGTATTCATTTATCTACTATAGGTATAAACTATTTTTCGGTCTGAAACGTTTACCGAAATTTTAACGACTAATTTAGTATAATATCGCCAACTTGGCGACTTTTTTTTAATTTTGACAAATTGATCAGAAAAATGAGGCTAAATTAATGAAAATAAATATAATTAACGAAAATTCAATATCTTGGAAGGAATATAAGAATACAATACCTCTTTTACAGTACATAACATTTGGCAAAATTTTCGCGATGAACTTGGAGGAATATCGCCAACTTGATATTTTTATTGTTGCAGAATTGACTACAATGTCGCCAAATTGATAAAATTGTCTCCAAATAGATAAGAGACGCTAAATCAACGACAATGACGACTAATTGATGAAAATTCAATATCTTGGTAAGAATAAAGGAACCTACTATAAGAAAAACCACTTTTTCTCATGACCGTCCGTCCGTAACGTTTTGCGAAACATTTGCGTCGAATTGGGATGGATGTCGCTAACTTGGCGACGTTTTGAAATCTTGCCAAATTGACAATTATGATATCGCAAAAGTTATAAAAAATGTCATCCAATGAAATAAAAATGACGTTAATGGCAGATAATATATTGCAAATCTTGAATTGTGCCATACAAAGGGCATACTACTTAGAAATGCATTTCAACGTTTGTCTGTAACGATTGCCGATAAATTTGGAAAAGTTGGCGAATGATCTAGCAAAATATCGCCAAATCGGTAATGTTTCGCCCCAGATGGACAAAAGTTTCTTTGAAATTGCAAAAGTGGCGTAAAGTTAATGAAAATGTCTTCAAATTGATGAGTAACAAAAAATATATTAATATAACGACGATATTACTTATTGTGGATGATATCAAAATCGATAATTGTCAACTTAGATTTGTGTGAAAAATAAATTAATTTTCTAATGCGAAATAGTTTTACATGCTGTCCTCCTGAAAAGTGCCAAATTAAAAATTCAATGTTAAAAACACTGCGCAATGGATCTTACACATCATTTTTTACTGTGAAAGAAGTAAATTCATTGCATTGTATAAGGAAAGTCATGTGCTGCCCACATCAGGTATATTTTATCGTTTTGTATCATAAAAAAGAAAAAGAGATCTTTTTAAGGGAAAACTTCAGCAGTTGTGACTAAATTTTGCATTTTTTGAAATTATATTTTTTATGTGTATTTAAAGTGAAAGGGGACCTTAGTAGGTAAGTATGCGAATCCTTCCCCTTTACTATGCCATAATTATCACATTTCACGCGACGGATTATTAACGCCAAGAGATTTTTTTAGTCACTCGTAGTACTTAGAATGAAGTTCAGTAATTTTAATTTTTCAGTAATTCTGTCTGTCCACACCCTTGAACACAGACTAATTTTATACCGACCTGTCACTCTCGATAGTTTCGTTTTCGCGGCCATTAGAGATAGACCAAAACGAGGGTTGGCGCGCTCTTGGCGATGGTCTGAGCACTTGGCGATTTGGGTCCAAGGTCCAAGGATTTTGGGTCTGGTTTGGGTCTAAGACGATTTTCAATGTTATAACCCTGTAGCATGCATTGTAGCGTGGTTTGAGTAACGTGCAGAAGAATTATTTGTTAAGTGATTAGATCATTTCAAGAAATGAGTTGAAAAAAGAAAACTGGTTTCGTTACAGGGTATGTAATTTATGTTTATTAATCTTGGAAGGAATATAAAAATCAGCAGTACCCCTTTTACACTACATAACGCTTACCCTACCCTGTGGAGCATTTATTTTAATTCAATACTGAATCTCAACAGCAATCTTTTTCACATTCAAGCCTTCGCGGATGATCTTGCGGTGGTTACCTACGGACTAAACCTAAAATCCCTCCGAACTAACACAGATAACCTATTAGACCAGATCTCCTCTGCCCTTGCAAACCTCAATTTAACAATTACCCCTAACAAATGTAAAGCAATAATATTTAATAAAAATCGATCTAAAATCCGTTGCAGACCCTCATTTAAAATCCTAAACCACAAAATTCCTACCTCCCGCTCCTTATCATATTTAGGTATTACTATCGATGATAATTTAAAATGGAGTACTCACATTTTTAACCTTAAGGAGAAATGTTACAAGATCGCCAACACCTTTGGGCGGGTGTCAGGCAATAACTGGGGGGTAGATAAATCCTTGTTAAAAATATGGTATCTAACAGTAATTGAAAAATCTATTATTTATGGTGCGGGAATCTGGGGTCATGCTTTAACTGGGGATCAGATCAAAAAACTTATTTCCCTTCAAAGGATTTTTCTTTTAAAAATTTCTGCTGGCTTTCGGACCACTTCTAACATTTCTCTTTTCTCCATTACAGGAATTCCCCCCATTCATATTGTAATAAATACTAATTATAAAAAATATATCTTTTGGAAACATAGAAAAAATTTATTTACTAATTTACAAATCCCTCCCCCCTCCCTTTTTGATTTTAACCGCCCCTTATCTTCAGTTCCTCCTGCATCCAGGATTGTAAACCTTGTTCCCTGCCCTCCCTCCTCCTTTTCTGATATAAATGTTTATACAGATGGCTCCTCCATTGATAATAACACTGGATTTGCCATCTGTATATTTAACCAAGACTCCCTTCTTGAAACATTTAAATTTAAACTTGCCGATGGGAACACAGTTTTTCAGGCAGAAATTGCCGCTATTGACTTTGCCATAAACTGGGCTTCAACCAATAATTTAAAAATTAATATATTTACTGACAGTCTTTCTTCCCTTTCGGCCCTTGATTCGGTTAAAAATAAATCAAATTACCTTTTAAAAATTAAACAAAATGCTATTGCAAGCAAAAACCTTATTAACTTACGCTGGGTTAAGGCCCACTCTGACGTCTCCGGGAATGAGGCTGCTGATAAATTTGCCAAGCAAGCTACTGTTTCTGGTTCCCCTTTTTCCCTTCCCTTCCCCTTCTTAAAAAATTTTGTAAATCAAACATCTCCCTCCTTTGGCAAGATTTTCTTAATGCTTATGTTTCCCCTCGGACCCATGATCCCGCCCGTATTTCTTTATATTTACCTCTTGTTAAATCTTCTACTCAAATAACAAATAAATACCTAATATATTTTTTAACAGGACATGGGCCATTCATGGATTACTTATATTTTTTCAAACACAAATCTACTTCTAGTTGCTCCTGCGGCGCCTATGGCGACGCAGACCACTTTATATTTTCTTGTCCCCACACAAAAAATTTTCATCTCTCCAAACCCTCCCCTGTAAACTGTGCAGCCTGGTTCTCGAGAGTCAGCACCAACAAATCTTCCATTGAAAAAATTAAAAACTGTATTCTCATCGCAAGAGACATTTCAAATCATATTACCTAATCAGCTTGTGAGTTTCCCCTTCTTCCTCTGGTCGGTTCCCCGGAGGTGTTACCCCTTTTGCGAGGTGTTGTTTGCCTCTTGCTTGTTTTTGTCTCTTGTCTTTTGTTTTGTTTGTTTGTGTTTGAGTTTTTGTTTATCAGTATCCTTTGTTCAGCATAATATGTTTACTTTTCAACCATAATATTTTATTTTTCGCCTACTGATTGTGCTTTCTCCACCTGAAAACACTTGTTCCCTTAAGTGGTGGAACCATGTAACACACCCTTGTAAAAATTTTTAAGATTCTTTAATAAACTTTGCCCTGTTTCGGCGCCTGCTGTGGGCTGCTCGTGGGGCCCCGGTGTTGGTTGGTGTTGGTTGGACCGCGGGACGTTGGCCTTGGGAGTTAGCTTCGGCTATCTTTTTCCCGGCCGTCCAAATGGCTGCTCATGTCCTCAGGACGAGCCGGACGGTCTGGGTCTTCAACTACATAACGCTTGGGGTACATACCCGTGGTAGCCCAGTGGTTTGCGCGAGGGAATTGCACTCGGTGGGCCCGGGTTCGATTCCCCTTACTTCAAAAACAGCCGCCGCGTTCACGCGGAGTACGATCACGTTAAATATGTGGGTCCGTAATGGTGGTAGAGGAAGGAGGGTACGATCCCTGTGGGTGCCTCCCCCACTGGGTTCCAGTCTAAATTGGGTGGCACTTCCCGATTGTCCAGACAGTTACCTTACATCTTTCTGACAAGTCGGACGATCTAGGTCTCAACAACAACAACTTCATAACGGTTGGCAAAATTTTGCCGATGAACTTGGAGTCAAATCGCAAACTTGATATTTTTATTGTTGCGGAAATTGACTAGAATGTCGCCAAATTGATAAAATTGTCTCCAAATAGATACAAAAAGACGCTAAATAACGGCAATGAAGACTAATTGATGAAAATTCAATATCTTGGAAAGAATAAAGGAACCTACTATAGCAATAAACACATTCTTCACATGCCCGTCCGTCCGTAAAGCTTTGCGAAACATTTGGCGTCGAATTGGGATGGATGTTGCTAACTTGGCGACATTTTGAAATCATGCCAAATTGACAATTATGATATCGCAAAAGTTTTAAAAAATGTCTTTCAATGGATAAAAAGGACGTTAACGGCAGATAATGTTTTGCAAATCTTGAATTCTGCCATACAAAAGGCATACCACCTAGAAATGCCCTTCGTTTGTCTGTAACCATTGGCGATAAATTTGGAAAAGTTGGCGAATGATCTAGAAAAATATCGCCAAACCGGTAATATTTCGCCCCAGATGGACAAAAGTTTCGTTGAAATTGCAAAAGTGACGCAAAGTTAATGAAAATTACGTCAAATTGATGAATTATAAAAAGTATATTAATATAACGACGATATTACTTATTGTGGACGCTATCAATATCGATAATTGTCAATTTAGCGTTGCATGAAACATAAATTAATTTTGTAATTCGCAATAGTTATATATGCTGTCCTAAGGAATATGATCCTAAGGAAAAGTGCCAAATTAAAAATTCAATGTTAAAAACACTGGGCCGTGGATCTTACACATCACTTTTTACTGTGAAAGAAGTAAATTCATTGCATTATATAAGGAAAATCATGTGCTGCCCACATCATATACATTTTAACGTTTTGTATCATTAGGGGTAAACTTCAGCAGTGGTGATTAAATTTTGCATTTTTTGAAATTATATTTTTTATGTGTATTTAAAGTGAATGGGGACTTTAGTAGGTAAGTATGCGAATCCTTCCCCTTTACTATGCTCCAATCATCACTTTTCACTTTATTAACGGATTAATAACGCCTACAGATTTTTTTAGTCACTCGTAGTACTTTGAAAGAAGTTCAGTAATTCTGTTTGTCCACACCCTTGAATAACAAGCGCAAGAGGCCTGCACTGTATATCTTCACTTTAACTAGCATCTCAATCCTGCGGTCATTCCCAATGGGAAACAAAATCCGGTGCAATGCGCATGCTCACGGACTCGTCCTCTCCAGTGCTTCAATATTTCGTCAAGGGATGATATAAATCACAGACTAATATTATATATATAGTATTCTGTGATATAAATAGTGTGCAGAAGCTGAAGATACAATGTTACGATCGAAATCGCAGCTGACAGTCTGACATGCTTCCCAATTACAGTTTTACGATTAAAATCGTAAAAATGCGATCCAAAATGTACAACATTGCATCCCAATGAGAATATTTACGAATATGTACAGTGTTGCCTTGGATTTTAATGTTCGTTCTGAGATTTTACGATTTTTAGGCATTGTCAATTTGTAATGTAATGGTTGAATGGTAAACAGAACGAAGAACTGCCCTCTATTTTTTAAATTCTAATCCGATTTTAAATGTATGGTAAAGGAAAGTTTTATTTTAAATAATATAGTATTTTATGATTTCGTAATATAGTATTGTGACTTATATCACCCCTTGACGAAATATTGAAGCACTGGAGAGGACGAGTCCGTGAGCATGCGCATTGCACCGGATTTTGTTTCCCATTGGGAATGACCGCAGGATTGAGATGCTAGTTTCACTTTACTGTTCAATACAAGCAGAGGCACAGAATACTATATTCAGAAGGTGCACTCCCATAGGACCCTATGGCAACATTTTTGACATGGGATGTCGCATAGACACTAGAGCTAGTGAGTTGGACCAACTGAACTACGATGCGTCTGCCAGATTTGGCGCGTTATCGCTCGCTTGGCGATTTTTTTTTAAACGGGAGGGGAACAAAATGTTGAGGACTGTACTTTTATAATTTTTGAAACTATAGAAAGGATCAGGATTTAAAAATACATTAATCTGCAACATAAATATATTCATTAGTTTAAGAATATTTAAATAAGCATAGTTATATATTTAATTCAAATAATCATAAAATAGATTAAAAAATAGACATATTGCATTGTCTCACTATAAAACATAATGCACAAAAAATTACAAGCTAACATACTCAAAAGACTGAAATATTATATAATATTTTCAGTCTAAAAAGTATACTAGCGTGTTGATCGTTAATTACTTGATCCTTAATTTATTCTGGGATAGTAAATATCAAATTTACATAAATACACTATCGAAGTTGTGGAACTCAATCATTAATTACCCGAGGGGGGGGGGGGAGTTTTCCACCATAAGGCACTTAAGAAAAATTTTACATAAATATATACACATATTATATCACCGGCCACACAATTTGTTACCATAAACCCCTGGGTTGGTCGTGTGGTCTGGGCCTTCAACATACTATATCACATTCAACTAAGAAAAAGCTATCCAAATATCAATTATTTCACATTTTATAAAAATACGGAAAATATTTTTTAACTAATTTCCGGCAGTAATAACAACACAGCACTAATTTCGTATGATGAACACATGTATACTTATATGAACACGTGTATACTTATATGAACACGTGTATACTTATAATGAACACGTATGTAGGATGGTGATAACTAAAATTATTTCAATTTTAATAAACATAAATTACATACCCTGTAACGCAACCAGTTTTCTTTTATCAATCCATTTCTATGAAATGATCTAAACACTTAACAAATAATCCTTTTTCACGTTACTCAAACCACGCTAGTCTGTTGTTTTAAGTTTTCGCCCAGCGAAATAGGTTATAACATTGAAAATCGGCTTGGACTCAAACCAGAGAATCGCCAAGCGCTCGGATCAAACCGGACCATCGCCAAGAGTGCGCCAACCCAATGTTTGGTCTATCTCTAATGGCCGCCGCGAAAACGAAACTATTGAGAGTGACAGGTCTGTATAGTAGTCTGTAACACGTGCAATTATTCTAACTTTCGTAAGCTGCCATCATTGAGGATAGCTTACTAACGAGAAGCCTATATCATATTAGCTCGACACTCTGTTGTTTGAGCTAAATTTTACATTATAAAAAGCATTCTGCAAAATTATTTGTGATAGATATCCCTTTAATAGTTATATGTATATCCTGGGCTTGACCATTGCCTCTGGTAATATGTATATGTACAGCGATTTTATTTTGTTAACACCGATGTTTCCTACCAATAGAGGTGGGCAGACCTTGCCATAGGCCCTAAACTATAATGATTGGAATACCTACTGTGGCGTCCAAGGAAAAAAATTGGGAGAATTGTTCAGGATATGCAACAGATGGCGCTGCAGTTAAAATTCACCCCTTCTGATAGCAGATACCTCTATACTTTTGAGGCCAAATCTATATATACTCATTTTAAATTAAAAATTTTAATAAGCTAACTGTTTAGAAAATGTTTTGGCTTCAAAGTAGGGTTTCAAGAGAATTGTATTTCTACAGAAATAATTCCTATTACAGTTAATGAAATATATATATATTTTTTAAATCGTTTCTTACATTAAAGCAAACTATTTCATCCGTCTGTGATACTTTGAATTTTTCTTTTTATTTTCAGTATTATTTTGTAAGATATTGTATTAATATTTGGTAAGCAAATGTTTATTTTTATAATTATCTGCAACAGATATAGAATCATACAAATTCGTCTTACAACTTGGGGAGGGGTACAAAACAAATGTAAATTTACACTAAGTGTGTTTTAAATAATGCATTTGAAGACAGACATGCATGTAAACTTTCTTTTAAACAAAATATTAAATACAATAGCTTAGATAAAACTTGAATTTTTTTTTGTAAATAAATCATTTTATCAGTTGTGTTTAGGGAAAGATATAGTTGTATTTATTTTTGCATGACTAAATGAATGATAAAACTCAACTGGCAGCTTTTCTTTATAGCATATCACTGTAAATCCTTGAAGATATACCTATATATATATCACCTTATATCTGTATATAGAACTATTAAGATAAGAATATTCTACCTTGATTATCTGTTCATCACAATGTTTTTATTTATTTATTTAAATGTATTTATTTATATGCAGTGGCGTAGCGTCCATTGAGGCTAAAACCTGAGCCTCTGTTGTTTAAAATCTAATTAAAAAGAAAATTATTTAAAGATACTTTTATTTATTTTAATTTTTAAACAACTTTGCCAATATATATGTTTGTATTATTTAGAAAATTGTTGCCTTTTATTTGCTTAAAGTGACACGTTTCAAAGCATTTTACAATTAAAACGCATATTTTAATGTTATAGAAGATGAAATCATCCAGTTTTTGTGGTCTATAAGGCATTAAGACCACCCATTTGTTAAATTCCTCCCTAGCTGATTAACTCACATGGGAAGCTAGCTTAAAGAAAAGCGTGACTATTGCTGCCCCATTTTCAATCCTTTATTAACTATCAATGTTTGGATGTGGGACATGGCGTTTTACCAATGATTAGTAGGTAAGGGTGGGTAGTGCAAGGCTAATGTATCCTCCATTTCTGGTCAAACGCGATTCTATTTATTATTATTCCAGAAAATATTCATTGTTTGTAATACTAAAGAATTTGAGTCATTTTTCTCGAATAACCTAGTATTTACCTAACTTTAAACAATATCAAAACGAAGAAATATACTAAGAATGACTTCCATTAAACTTAAGTTGTTTGTAAAATAGACTTAGCTCATTAAATTGCCATCAACATGGCAAAGACTCCGTTTGCGTATTTGGGAGTTTTAGAAAGAATAAATCTGATTCCCCTTTACAAATTCCATGTTACAGGAGAATCTCAGTTATATAAATAAAAGTGGTTGATAATTTTCTAGCGAATTCTTAGCATATTGTAATTATAAGAAATTTTAAAGTTTTCATGGTACAGTACTTGCAAATTATTAATATACAGTATTGCTTAAGAACATTGTTAACTACTCTGATTTTCAACTAAGCTGATGTTCCAGATATCTGACAAATTTTCAGTGCACTCTTCTTTCATGCATGGTCGCCTGTAGACCGTCTTCCGAGGGGGAGGGACCATGACTTTATATTTTATAAATTGTTTGTAAAAATTTAACTAATATAGAATTAAGGAAACATTTAAAATGTTATATTTTGCACGTAATTTTCTTACATAGGTAACATATTTTGAAATATCGTACATTTCATTCTCTCATAGCATTCTTATGATAAATTTTTTTTTCTTAATCTCCAAGGAAATAAAACGTATTCAAAATATGAATTTCAATATAAACTCTATAACAAAAAATCGACGCACCAAGAAGGAATTGTCCGATTGTGATAAAAATTGGTGGATGTGAAAAACATACATAAAAAAGAAACGATTAAAATTTCAGAACCATTTAATGATTTAGAGTTTGACAGTATACAAAGGGAAGCAGTCAATAAGGCGTTGGTCCACCTCTTGCCTGGATGAAAGATGTCATCCGGCGTGGCATAGACTGATAAAGTTCACGGATGGTGTCTTGCGGAATGTCTTGCCAAATTGTCTTCAACTGTCGGGCTGAATCGTCAACATTCCTGGATGGTTGCAATCGCATAACGTCCCAAAGGTGGTCTATGGGAGGGAGATCGGGAGACCTAGCTGGCCAAGGAAGTGTTGGGCAAGCTTGAAGACAATTCATAGCAACACGTGCCGTGTGCGGCAGGGCATTACCTTGTTGAGAAAGTATGTCCGGGATATCGGAAAAGTATCGGTAACACAACTGGTCGTAGAATGTTGTCTACGTACCGCGTTGCTGTCAGTGTGCCAGAAATGACTACCAAAGGGATCTGGCTATCAAAGAAGATGGCACTGCAGACCATAACGCTCTGTTGTGGCCATGTGTGGCTTGCGATGGAATGGGCAGGATCTCCACGCTTCCCTGGACGTCTCCAGACACGTCTGCGGTTGTCGTCAGGACACAGTTGTAAACGGGACTCGTCACTAAAGACTCAAAATATCTTTCATACGAAATTTCATTACAATTGGACAACTCCTTCTTGGTGCGTCGATTTTTTTGTTATTGAGTGTACATTTCACTTATAATATAAATCCTTTTCCAAGTTTAAACGCTAATCGCTCAGCCTCCCCAGTCAAAAATATCACGCTACGTTACTGGTTGCTGATGAGATTGAATCAGTGTGCACATACTCTTTCAGCTCCTATCTTTTAATCTTTACTGCAACGACATTCCTCAATCACCTCACACAGAAATTGCTTTATATGCGGACGATTCTGCCATCTACACAAGTTCAGTTTTATCCAGAAAATGTAGGTGGGGCTGATTGTTTACCCCATTTTTTTCAGCCATCTACACAAGTTCAGTTTTATCCAGAAAATGTAGGTGGGGCTGATTGTTTACCCCATTTTTTTCGCAATGAAATACGATTCTCTTTAATTTTAACAAGATGTCAACAGTAAATTGGGTTGGTAAATTACAATACGAAATGAAATAAATAATAAGACCGAGATACCCATATTTGGGTCCTGAAGCATCTGTGTATTAAATTTCATAGTCGTATGGTGGCTAGATTTCCCATTACAGACTGCACACCCACCCACCCACAGAAAGACACACATAGTGACATCCAAGACGATTTACAAATAAATTTTTAAAATGTTGTCTTTACCTACCATAAATATTTTAAAAGAATTTTTTTTTTTAGAATATTTTAAGAACGGTAAAATTCATAAACCTCCGCCGCCTCTGTACATAAACAACCATGCCCTAAAAGCAGAAAAATCTACTAAATACCTAGGTGTAACGATAGATTCCCACCTAACCTGGAAACAGCACGTAACGAACTTAATCAAAAAGCGTATATGGCCACAGGAGCCTTATACCCAATGATAGGAAACGGAAATCTAAGTTATCAAAATAAACTCCTAATTTATAAATCGGTCATCCGCCCGGGAATGCTGTATGCAGCACCCGTATGGGGATATGCCTGTAAAACTACAATAGACCTCCTAGAGACAAAACAAAACAAAATCCTACGGATTATCAGGAAAGCTCCCAGGTACTTAAGAAACTCGGTAATTAGGAATGACTTCAAAATAAAAACTGTTAGAGCCCAAATTAAAAAGCTAGCGCTTAAATTTTACAGAAATTTGCCATCCGTTCCAAACGAACTGTTATTCAATCTGCATGACTATGATCATCGCAAGGCCAAATCTCGTAAGAGACCCCGCGCTGTTCTAAACATCGATAATCGGAATTAAATGATCCCACCTCAAACATCTGATTTTTAAATAAAACTCGCGACTATTATTTTATAAAAAAAAGAAATATATTCTAAATACTAAACTGCCATAACGCTAGGTAACCCTTAGATCTGCATCAACCCCCCAAACTGCTTAAACTCTAAATGTGCAACAAACTGCCACACTAGGAGCTAGGATAAATAATAAAAAGTAGTAAATAAAAACCTCGAACCTCCAATTAGGGTCACTGAATTAATGTCACAGTTTGACGATAAGAACCACATATTGAAACTGGAGATTAAAGGCGCTTCGCGCCTGGTGCTCTGTCTTGTACGACACTACGTATGGTAAAATTTCAAAACTATGTGCCTCAGAGAGCTGTCAAATTGCTCCGACTCTCTTTAATCTTTACAGCAACGACATTCCTCAATCACCTCACACAGAAATTGCTTTATATGCGGACGATTCAGCCATCTACACAAGAGATTCAAATCCAAACTATGTACGCTCCCGCCTACAGAAACACATCCAGACACTTTCCTCCTGGTTTCAGAATTGGAAAATTAAAATTAATGAAAAGAAAACAAATTGCACCCTTTTCACCAAAAAACACAAACGCAACTCCCCTCCCTTTAAAATGAACGACACACCTATCCCTTACCCTTTCTGGTAGATCGGACGATCAGGGTCTCAACAACGACACCTATCCTTTACGTAGCTACATGTAAATACCTCTGTCTTCATTTTGACAAAAAACTAACTTGGGAAAATCATATTACTTCTACAATCAAGAAATTTCCCAAGGTCTGTGCCACGCTCTTTCTTATTTCACATTCCCCGCACATTAACTACCAAAATAAAACTTTACTTTACAAAACTGTGCTTTGACCTGTTTTGCTGTATGGAGCCGCTGTCTGGGGATTCGCACTAAACGCCCTTACAAGAAAATTCAAACAGTCCTGAATAAGACCCTCAGATCCATTTGGAAAGCTCCAAGATATTTCCGTAACCATGAAATCTATAATGATTTTAAAATTAAAACAATCAAAAATGAAATTAAAAACTGGCGATTAATTCTTTTTACAATATCTCTCTCATTCCAAATGATGAACCACAGAACTTAAATATCTATGACCCCCACCAGTGGAATTTCCGCAGAAAGTCCAGGGCCTCTACCATCCTTGGCTAGCAAGTCAATTAACTTTAAAATTTTTTTAATTTAAAATTAAAATAATAATAATAATAATATACTCACATTACAACCCAGCAAATACATGTGCATATTGAAATCAATATCTATGGAATTACATATATATATATATATATATATATATATATATATATATATATATATATATATATATATATATATATATATATATATATATATATATATATATATATATATATTATAATAAAAACTTTTGAAGCTCCAATGAAAGAAAAGAGAGAAGCTGTAACTAGAAAAACATAGCTTTCTAACAAGCTTACAAAATAAAAGTATAAATCAGCAAATCTTCAAGCAAATGGAAAAAAATACAAATTTCGAATCTTCAAGTCAAAGAAAAGTATCAAAGAACAATGGTATGGAATCGATAAAAGAAACACAGAAGAACAAACACACCCTCATATATTGCTAGGAGCTCAATAACCGTGGGACACACACACAACGACGATGGTGGACCTCACACAATTCAAAGGTTAAGTCGTTTTGACTAGGTACTCCTCATCTGGAAACGCACTGTCGCAGGTGGGCTTCACGGAGTGTAAAAAACTGAAATCGTTTCGCTACTCTGGTTAAATTAAAAAATTCTGACCGAGACGAAATTCGTTGCACTTGGTTCTATATTCTAAGTGTCCCAACAGAAATCTTAATGCTTTTTATAAGTAATGATTTTGTAGGAGGGTGTTTATACTAACACAAGTGTCCTTATCATTTTTAAAACACATTTAGACAAATAACTTCAAAAAAATTTAAATCACCAATGTAGAAGTTCTCCCTTACTTAATGATATCGCCTTTTATTTTCATGTAAGAGAAAATAGACTTTTCTTTAAATCTTTTTCGGTAATGCAAATCTAAATCACCCCTACAGAAGTTCACTTTATATTTTCTTGACAAATTAAAAAAAAAAAAAACATATTTATTTAATTTTTTTAAGTGTAAATCTTACAGAAATATACCTAGCAAGAGTGTAAAACCGGTTTGGCTGGGCTTCGCGATATATTTCTAAATTAACTAATTGGAAATTCTTATAGTAATTTTATTCATAAATAAGAGGCAGATAAGAAGGTTAAGGCCTCCTAGTTTTATGGGGGAAAAAATGGATTTGAAGGGATTTTTATGTTTAATTAAAAATAAGTTTAAATTTCACGCCTAATGTTAAAAGGTAAGATTTCGGGCTCATTTTCGGTACAAAATGGCGGAACCCATCAAAATCGGTTCCACAGTTAGAGAGACACAGTGACTGGACTGACATCAGTTCCACAGTGACTGGAATACCTAGTGTAGCTATAAAGAAAATAATTCGGGAGATTTATTCAGAAAATGCAACAGATGACTCTGCAGTTAAATCTGATCCGTTTATAACAGACAACGCTATACTTTTCTAAGAAAAAAATACGTCATTTTAAATTGAAAAATTAAATAAACTAACTGTTTAAAACATGTTTAACTTCAAAATAGGGTTTCAGAAGACATTTTTTTCCACAAGAATAACTATATTTATAGTTAATACGGAGATATTAATTCAAACTACATATTTTTAAATTCGTTTCTTCAATTAAACAGACTGTTTCATCTGTTTGTGATACGTTGAATTTTTATTTTTATTTTCAGTATAGTTTTGTAAAACATTTCATTATTATTTGGCAAGCAAACGTTTATTTTAATTATTATATGGAATAGATATAAAATCATACAAATTCCTCTTACAACTTGGGAAGGGGTACAAAACCAATGTAAATGTAGACTAAGTTTGTTTTAAATAATGCAATTGTAGACAGAAGTGCATACAAACGTTTTTTTTTGTACAGAAAATTAGATAACATAATTCAGATTAAATTTGAATAACATATTTTTTTCAAATAAATCATTTTGTGAGTTGTGGTTTGGAAAAGATATAGTCAAATTTATCTTAGTGTATAACTAATAAAATTTACCCGGGTACTTACCTTAATCCAAAACTTACCCTAATTCTAAACTTACCTTAATTCAAAACTTACCTTAATTCAAAACTTACCTTAAATAATTTATCCCCAAAATTTACCTTAAATTTATCCCCAAATTTACCTTAAATTTATCACCAAAATTTACCTTATACTAGGTACTGTAGCCAGACTCTTTTCGAAGCTATTTGCTGTTAGTCTGCATACGGTTATATAATAAAAATCGGTAGTCATCTGAAACGATTTACATATAAACGTTTAAAATTGCATTTTTTTGTACCATAAATAATATTTCAGAATATATTAGAAAATGTAAAATTTAACTTAATAATGATATCTTTGCGGCTCAAAAATGCTCAGTCTAGTAAGCTTCACGGCTTATAAGAAATTAAATACTGCTTATAGTGCCTAATAGCATTCAGTTAGTCTAGTGTACGAAGACGGAGAGTATAGAACGATCGATATACGTCTATACACAGTAAAAGAGTCCAAATATCGAGCATCTCCAAAGATAAATCTCATATGTGGTGGCGCCATCCACTATTTAATATAAAAACTAAACCGTCTTATTGGCGGATTGTATTCAATAACGTTAATTTCGTGCGAACACATTAAAACAATTTTTTATACATATTAAATATTTAAATACTTCAAAAAATATGAATTATATCTGCAAATGAGATTAAAATGATCCGAACTGCTTCCATAATAAAATTATCAGCTAAAAGCATAATAAATGTGTTTATTTTTTCAATAAATTTTGACTCTTATTTTTTTTTGTCAATAATTTATTTTTAAGCATTGACATCAGTTAAAATAAATTAAAAGTGTAAATTTCAGTTTTATTTAGATTAAATTTCGATTAGTCAAATCATTTAATTTTTGTATTTCGCAATACTAAATTTGTGTTGATTGACTTACTCTTATTTAAATATTTTTTTTCAAGGAGTCAGAGTCTGTTTTGGAAACACAGATGTTTAGACAGTTTTTTCCTATCCTCTCAAACCCCCTTATCCTGAAAAACTATCAGAAACAATTTTCTTACATGACAGGATCCCCTTCATTTGCAACAATTAGCAAAAATATTGGTGTCGTCACAGATGTAAAAAAAATGATAAAAATATTTCAAATAAATGCATAAAATACATCAAATGTCTATGTAAAACCACTATACATTCTAAACTTGAAACTGTTAGATACTCCGGTTTCAGAGTCATTTTCCCCCAAAAGTAAATTTCTAAGACGGACCCAAAACGGGTTCGCCCGATACGTTTCAAAATCGAAGGAATTAAAATATTCCCTAAAAGATAAGGATGTACCAAATTTATATTTTTTAGTTTCCCCGATTTTCCAGTTATTCTAAAAAAACGGGTCTATTCCTATGTCAGGCCCAGGACGGGCTACCCCGATAAAGTTCAAATCCAAAGAAACTTAAATATACCCTAAAAGCCAACGATGTGTTAAATTTAGAATTTCTAGCTACTTCGGTTCTTGAATTATTCTTCAGAAACGAATGCATTCATTAGCGGATCCAAGACGGGCTAGCCCGATGAGGTTTAAAATCTAAATTAAAATCCATCCAAAAGGAAATTATATACTAAATTTACATTTATTAGTTATTCCGATTGATCGAGTTATTCTTGAAAAGCGAGTACATTTCTATGGCGGGCTCAAGACTGGCTATCTCGTTAAGGTCCGAAATGTGATGAAATATAATATATTCCAAAGGACAATGATATATTACATTTAGATATTCTAGATGCTCCGAATTTTTAGTTATTCTCAAAAAACTATATATTCCATTTGTTGGCTTCAGGACAGGCTAGCCCAAATAAGATTTTTAATCCAAAGAGTTAAAATATGCAGCAAATGACAAGGATATGCCAAACTTCGAATTTTTAGATACACCTGTTCTCGAGTTATACTGCAAAAATGGGTTAGTTTCTAAGGCGGGCCTAAGACGGGCTAACCCAGTACGGTTCAAAATTGAAAGAGTTAAACTCTACCTCAAAAGCAAACGATATATTTAATTTAGATTTCCTACTTTCTCCGATTTTCGTGTTATTTTCTAAAAAATCAGGTAAAGTCCTATGGTAGGCCCAGGACGGGCTAGCCCGATATGCTTCAAAATCGAAAGAACTGAAATGTACCACAAGAGAAAACGTCATAACGAATTTCACGTTACTGTGTTAAATGAACCTGATTATTTTGGACCTTAAATGTTTGAACGAATGTTTGAACGATCAAGTTAAATAAAATTTTAAAAAGACGTATATATACTTAGCTCAATCTCTCTGAAAATCAAGTGACTTTTTGTGCATACCACTTACAATAATCACACCAAATTTCACATAAATTCTTCAGTTATTTCGATAGATATCGGTCATTTCATCTGCAATAAATTCCCATTAGTTTCAATGTGAACTTCTTCGCTTTTGACCGCTTATTCGAGACCAGCGCCGTCTGGCGGCCGCGGCTTTTCAGAAACTTCTTTCAGCATTGAGAGGTATAGGCGTTCGGCACAATATAACTTTAGGCACTGTGCCCCTATTGTTGTTCATGCTCCCCTCCGAGCAGTTACGTAAGAAGACGAATCGAATACCGAATGGCTTATGGAGTTGTAATATGAAGATATCTGGCAATTATGCCAGAATTTCCCAGAGGACATCCACCCTGATCAGAAAATTCTGATGTGTGTTAGACCAGCTCAACTTTAGATCAACGAAAGGACTCATATGGACACTACAACTCCTCCTGATGATGGTGAGCCCCCTGTGACTTCTTCTCACGGGAGTATTTCTGTTCCTGCGTCTTTTAAGGCCCTATTACACGATAGTAATTTGGGACAACAAACCGTTCGTTAAAATTGAAAGATTTAAAATCTACCTCAAAAGCAAACGATATATTTTATTTAGATTTCCTACTTTCTCAGATTTTCGTGTTATTTTCTAAAATCAGGTAACGTCCTGTGGTGGATACGTCACAAACGTTCGCTTTGGAACGTTTGTGACATCACTCCACACAACACAGAACGAACGTGACGTCATTTCACTCAACAAGGGGTAATGCTCTTTCCCCCTTGCATTCGCTTCGTAATTTCCTTATAGAAATACCGTTTTAGAGTTCTCATACTGTAAAGATCGCTTTTAACATCCCAAAGGTTCCGTTTGGATTGAATAATGGTGTTATTACACAGGGCAATTTCTATTACCGAACTATGGGAATTCCGCCCGTCAATCATACTTTAGGCTCCTCCTCTTGAACAGGTCCATCCTCTCTAATGCTGGTGATTTCATTCCACAAACCATTCTTCAGTGTGTTTTTCGTATTGCATAAATCTTTTATATCTCAAAAGTGTCTGGAATTTGGTAAAAATTATTTTCTTTTTTCCCATCTGCATTTTCCGACTTCAGCAATTCCGCTCGGAAATGATACTTTAGCTCCCCGCCTTTTCAACGCCCCCTCCTCTTTAATGTCGCCGATTTCATTCCAAGAAACATTATTTAGTGTTTTTTGCGTATAATTTGGATCTTTTATATTTCACAGATGTCTGTAATTTGGTAAAAGTTCTATTATTATTTTTCCATCTCCAGACTTTAGCAATTCTGCCGGGCAATGAAACTTGAGGTCCCCGCCTTTTTAACGCCCCCTCTTCTTTAATGTCGCCGATTTCATTCCAAGAAACATCCTTTAGTGTTTTTTGCGTATAATTTGGATCTTTTATATTTCACAGATGTCTGTAATTTGGTAAAAGTTCTATTATTATTTTTCCATCGCCAAACTTCAGCATTTCCGCTCGGCAATGATACTTTAAGCCCCCTCCCCCTTTCTAACAGGTCCTTTCTGTCTAATGCCGCAGATTTCAGAAAGCATTATTTAGTGTATGTTTTGCATATAATTTGGCTTTTTTATATTCCACAGGTGTCTGTAATTTAGTAGAAGTTCTATTACTTTTTGCATCTCGAGATTTTAACTCAATCCAAAGCTGTCTATCGGCCATCTTGGTCGACATTAAAATAAGAAAAAAAATTGATAGAAACACGTCACCTATAACGTTCTGATTTACGCACTTCTGATTGGTCGATTTTCGTACAACCTTTTCCTCAACAGCATTTTAGGTTTGAACCTAAAATGTTGTGGTTAGATTTGTTGATTGACCTGTCTTGCGAACGGTTTTGGTGTTCCAAATAGTGTCGTGTAATAAGGCCTTTACCGCCAATCTTGTTAGGCAAATCCTTTCTAGTTCCTCCACACAAGTGGAGCCATCTTTTGTTGTTTCCAGCAAAAATTCCCCTTTGACCTCCTATTTTAATTTTAATACAAATGCAAATTTTAAATTCAATGCTATAAAACACCCTAACGGATAGTGAAGGATTCCAGGTGGTGTAAAAGGGGCACTCTGCCCGTATAAAGAAAAATGATCCACCGCCACCCTGTTAGCACAGTCAAGTAAGTGCTTGAACCTGAAATTTCTGCCCCAGACTCAGAAAATGTAAATGCTCTCCCTAAAGATCCCCCCCCCCCTTCTGTTTAGTACCTGCAGCAAATTGGCAGAGTTACATCTCTGACCTTAGATTAATAGCTCCTTCCCTCCAGGGAAAACTGAGAGGTGCCTTAGTGAAATTTGAAGTGAAGACTAAAGTTAAATATAGGGATATTCAGCGAAAGCTCAATGGTGACAAAATCCATTACAGGACTTTCCTGTTGAAGGAAGAAAAATCTTTGAAGATTGTGATTCGAGGACCCCCTTGTCCCAACTGAAATTGACTTAATTTAAAGTGAACTTTCGAACAATAATATCAAAGCAATTAGCATCACCCAACTCTACAAAGGCCCAAAGCATAGCAAAATCTTAATGCCCTTGTTTTACTTGCAGTGCTCCAAAATCCCCGAAAACTTAGCCATCTATTAGATAAAGTAATACTAGGACTTGAAGTAAAAGTCGAAAGGTACAGAGGCAGAGCCAATGCTTTTCTTGTCAGCAATTCCATCACTCGGTCCGACAATGCTATCTCCCCCCCCCCCCCAAATGTGTAAAACGCGCAGGTCCCCTTAAAACTATAGAATGCCTAAAAATAAAATCTACACCATGTACTTGTGCAAACCGCGATGGCGTTCACCCCGCCAGCTATAGAGGTTGCCCCAAGTTCCAGAAGCCAAAACCCAGGCCCTCCACTAATTATAGCCCAGACTACAATAAATTTAGCTCAAAATTAGTATCCAAAACAGTCTCTTATGCCGATCTATTAAAAAAAAAAGCCGAAGACTTTCCTGAGCTCTCCTCCCCCCCAACTAATAAAACTGAAAATTTAAAACCCGTAGCTAATAAAGTAAAAGATTTTAATGAATCCATCATTGGTATGTTTTTATCCTTTCAAAGCCATTTCAGCTCAAAACACGTATACGAATCTTTTTCTAAAGTCATCCCCAAAATGAAAGCTGGAGACCACGACCTAGATAAAATTCAAATTTTATGCGGTAGTCTTAGGGAACTTTCCGTATAAATTTGAAATCCTGTAATTGGAAAGATTGAAACAAAAGATGTAAAAGTGACTTTTTAACTTTAATGCTTGCAAACTACAACTTTTAACATAAATATTTTAATGTTTTTACGCATTTCCATTATTTTGCGCTTTGTTATAAGTTGTATTGCGTTTTGCTACATGTTAATATTAATAATGCAATATCTGATCAGTATGGTGCTGCCATTGCAGATGACATCATTCATAGAGCGGTTTCAACCTTTTTCGGGATCGGCAGTAAGGAATGGCCAATAAATGCAATGTCATGAAGAAAATTTTCAGAAAAGTTCAGATAATACATTCATTTTACCACGCAGATGTTGCAGGCCTTTACAGTATCGTACAGATTAAGCTCAATATTTTTTTACAGACATATATAGCCGGCTGCATGGTAGGTCTGAAATTGTCGAGCTTCATAGAGTTTTGCAAAATTGAGGCACATAAAAAATTGTGTTGCTGAGGATATTCCATGTTGATCAGCACACAATAAGTTGGAAACTAGCCCATGGTTGTTATTTACTTTATCAACGTGACGTTTTTCAAGCTTTTAAAAGATAACCAAATTCGCCGCCAAGATTGACAGACAGAGACATAGATTTTTACGTAAATATTTTATCCAAAAGGCGACTTTTATATTGAGCATTATATTTGAATTAAAATATAAAATTATTTTATTTCGCTTTCACTAATTCTATTAACATTGCTTATGAACTTAATAAAATTATTAAAAAACTCGATAAAATTATTAAAAGTTCATTAAAAAAAAACAGAAATTAATAATGCCGATCGATTTCGAAGTCTATAAACAGCTTTTTCCGTCAAGGAAAGCAAGAAGCACAACCTTCACTCATTTGAGCAAGATCGGCAACTGGTTTTAGAATAACAAACGTGACTGAAACAATGGGGGTTATCTACATCGAGAGGAGAGATAAAAAGAGGTAAAATATATCATGGAGGAAGGAACAAGTGATAAGACACTATGAATGAATGGTAAAATATCAAAGAGGAACGTGAAAGCCTGATAACGAATTCAAAGCGCTTGTTCAGTGAATAAAACTACAAATATAAGTGTCCTATTAAATTAAAAAAAGCAACTAAGGTGTTTTAGAAATTACATGAATCGTTTAAACCAGATGCAAAAATAACAGTTTTCAAACAACTACGAAAAATAAGTAGTGACACAAAATGCAGGAACTATCTATGTTGTTTGCTCTGACGAAGAAAGCTGTTTTTTGCCATCAAAACCGGTCGGTAATATTAATTTTGTGTAGTATGTTACTTTTAACGAAGTTTTTATAGTTTTATTATATTAACTATTTTAGTTAATATTATTAATATTTTATTACATAGTTACTATTTTATTATTTAGTTACTATTATTACTATTTTATATTATTGTTACTATTATTGCTATTTTATTATACAATTACTATTATTACTATTTTATTGCATGGTTTTATCAAATTTTAACTTTAACTTTTCAATATTTACTTCCTCACCCACCAAATATTTGTTATATCACATCTTCTATTTTAAACGCCGGATTAAAAACATTTGCTAATCTCTTAACACAATTTATTCTGAATGTATCTCTCTAATTCCGAGAACAAAGCAGTCGTAGCGCGTTTTGGATACGGGGAAAACTCTTTAACAGCACTTGCAATAATTCCATTAAGTTGAAAATCGCAGTGATTGTTCTTTTATTGGTAGTGAATAGGTGTTCCTGGGTCCAAGTTTAAGTGAATGAGGAGGTGTTCCTGGATCTAAGTTTCAGTGAGGGGAAGAAGTGTTTTGTTTTCTGAAAAAGTACAATTAGATGCCTATTTTAATTAGAGTGTCAACGTTAATAGATTTCCAAGCAGTTTCATTCCCGTTCAATTTCTGTTGGATAATTGGAGGGGGGGGGGGGGGTTGCTGGAAGTAGAGGTGGTGTACTTAGGAGAGGTTTGTGAGTTTAACTTGTCAACATGCGTTCACAAGGTAGCTGCTAAATTTGACTGTTTCGTACTACTATATTGACAACGACAAAATTCCAAAATTAACTGGAGATTAACTCAACTCGAATTTTTCATACCACAGTTTATTTATTTTTTCAAATTTTCCAAGAAAAAAAAATTGAAAAATCGTTATCGTGTGTCCAAACGATTGGAATTATATCGTGTTAGCCTTCATTTTAAAGGACTTGAAAAAATCTTTCGATTGATATCATACTTGACAATGTACACCCCGGGGGGGGGGGGGGCAGCAAAGTGACTCCCAGGGGCGCTGATGACGTCACGAAGAGAAGAAATTATCACGGCTATTTTTCAAAACAGTGAATGAAACTAGTAAGTCATAAATCATCATTGAGGCATAAATAAACCCTTTTATGCACGATTATGACAAATTTCGTCCTATGCAGCCATATTAATGAAATATAAAATTTAGAACAAAATCCAACGTTGTCTATCGAATTTAAAAATATTTCATCTAGTTCTAGATTTTTTGATACCAAAGCTGAATATAAAGTTTCGTGATATTTGTGGCTGCTATAGTGCACGTAAGAAATCGACCGCGGACGTCAGACAGACATCAATCCATAAATAGTCGAAACGTGTTCGGAAGGTTTTAAAGCCTATATTGGCATCAAAATATCGAAATCGAAAATTTTCGGGAAAGTCTCAATACTATTTTCTCAATACTACGAATACTTTCTCAATACTGCGAATGAGAAATTAAATATTTCTAATTCGAAATGGCACTATTGACCACATTTTGGGATATTTTTGGAAAGTCAGTATATACATAAGAAGAGTCTTATTTTTCAAGATTTTTCTGGTAAAATTTAAAAAAAAAAATTCTGATGTGGGCAGCACATGACTTTCCTTATATAATGCAATGAATTTACTACGTTAACAGCAAAAAAAAAATAGATTATTTTTATAGTAGTTATTTCTATTCTTTCCAAGATATTGAATTTTCGTCAGTGAGTAGTCCTTTTCCATGTCGTCGTCATCAATGAGTCGTCATTGATTTAGCGTCATTTTTACCCATTTGGCGAGTTTTTCGTTAATTTAGTAACATTTAAAAAAGTCGCCAAGTTGGCGACATTCCATCACATTCGTCACCAAAATCTCGCCAAGCGTTATGGACGAGGAAATAAGTTATTCTTACAGCAGATAAATGACTATTGGCGTTCAAATACAAAAGTACTACGCAAAGTATCTTTTTTCATGAATGGAACGAGATAGATTCACGAGATTGATGTCACCTAATTTATCGCATGGTATTACATATGAAAAGTGATCATGTTTCTCAATAGGAAATATTTTTATTTTATTTTATATGACTTTTTGATAATTTTTTTGAAAAATGTGCAATATTTCGAGAACGGTTCATGTTAGCGTTCTAAAATTTATGTCAATCGTTTTCTAATGAAAAATGACACAAGAAATGTCTATTTGCGTAATTTTATTAGCGGTTCTGATTTTTTGACGATTTTTTCAAAATTTCACTCGAAAATTTAGGAGGGTTCTGAACATTCGATTGCGTATATAAACAATAAACTTCCAGTGTTTACGGATTGTGATTTTTGCATCAAATTTTGTTCGAATCGGTCCATTCGTTCGTCAGTTATCATCTCCACACACACACACACACAGACATCACTTCAAAAATGTTTGATTCGTGATCAGGGATGCTTGAAACGTGCTCTCCCGTTGAAATCTCGAATTCGAATTTTCGACCCCGTCATAATATTTTCCTTATACACATTCCACTTAATTTTTACTTTCCTTATATACATAGTATAATGTATAAGGAAAGTATTGTGACGGGGATCGAAAATTCGTATTCCACTTTTCGACGGAAGCGCACGTTTCAAGCATCCCTGATCACGAATCAAATATTTTTGAGGTGATGTCCGTGTGTGTGTGTGAAAGTATGTGTGTGTGTGAAAGTATGTGTCTGTGTGTGTGTCAATGAGACTGTGGAGAAGATATCTCACGAACAAATAGAGTGATTTGAGTGAAATTTGGTGCAAAAATCGCAATCTATGAATACTGGAAGCCTATTGTTTTTAAACGTAATCGATGTTCAGAACCCATCCCAAATTTTCGAGTGAAATTTTGAAAAAATCATCAAAAAATCAAAACCTTTAATAAAGTTACACAATTTGTCATTCCCTACGTAATTATTCCTTAGAAAACGATTGACACAAATTTTAGAACGCTAGCATGAACCGTTCTCGAGATATTGCACATTTTTCAAATAAATGTATCAAAAAATCAATATAAATTAAAAAAATAGTAACTGTTGAGAAACATGTTTAATTTACATATGTAATACCACGCGATAAATTGGGTGACATCATTTTCGTGGATCTAGCTCGTTCAATTCATGAGAATAGATACTTTGAGTAATACTTTTGTATTTGAACCCCAATAGTCATTTATCTGCTATAAGAATAACTTATGTATCAGTCCATAACGCTTGGCGAGATTTTGGCGGAATGTCGCCAACGTGGCGACTTTTGACTTTTTATATGTTGCCAAATTAACGAAAATCTCGTCAATTGGATAAAGATGACGATAAATAATTGAAAATGACGAATAATTGTTAAAAATTCAATATCATGGAAAGAATATAAGTATCTACTATAAGAGAAACCTATTTTTTTTTTTACTGTAAAAGTAGTAAATTCATTGCATTATATAAGGAAAGTCATGTGTTGCATCAGATCCCACATCAGATTTTTTAAATTGTCATAAGTGGGGCCTCTCAATTATATTTTATTTGTTCGAGGCTTCGGATTGCTATAGTTAAACCTTGACGATGAGCGAAATAGGTACCCTATATTAAAAGGCACGATTTGACAATTATCCCCCCCCCCCCTTCACCCCTATAAAGGGATACGGTTATAATCGACCTGGGAGTTGGCTAGATTTACTCAAAGTACAAAGGAATTCCAATTGAAAACACCCCCTCCCCCACTTTTCAGTTAATCACGGAATCAATGTAAACATTCTTTTCATTTGCCACGAATAGACGCTACTAGAATGGAAATGAAATGAATAATTTATTCCTTTTTAAATAATATTGATCATTTGGAAGCTGATTATGTTTGATGCCGCGGGTAAACTGACTATTCTAGTGTACAGTTTTAATATTCTGTTTCTGAGAATAATCGGGGTTTGGTGAAAAAGAGGGTTTTATAGAAAAATTTCATTAATGTAGATAAAGAAATGTGTGTTGATTAAAATGTCAAGCTTATCCCAGCCACGAAGCTTACCTATTGTTATCTATGCAGGGTGTTTAAAAAAACTACACCCAGACTACTACTTAAGATCTTAGTCAGTCACAGTTCCATGGTTGCAATTTAAGAAATGCTTCAAATAAGATAGACTTTCTAACTACGACGGTCTTGGTCACCCGGCGCGTTTTAATAAAACGTACAACTTTTAACATTTTATACAGGATCCTCTACAAGGGAAATTATAATTAATAAATTACTCCTTATCGTTTGAGGAAAAAAATCCCGTTCTCTAATATACAAAATTCGCAGTGAAAAAATTGTCAAAGTTACAGGACTTAAACCACATTGACTTGATCAAAAGAACCGACAGAATCATCGATCTCAGGGCTTGTTCAGAAATCGAATTATACGAAAACGTAATATGTCCACCTGTCTTTAGCGGGAGTTCAATGCAATCCCTTGCTATCTTTCTAAAACTTCAATTAATGATATATGGGGTGATTTTGTTTGTACGACAATGGATCGTTTTAGTTTGACTAATTAAGCTGTGGAAAATATTTCAAGATTGAAAAATTTTTCCTGGTGATCCACATAAAAAGTTGCATTCTGTACTTTTTTACTAAAAAGTGTTACTTGATGATGGAAATTTACATATGATGATAGTCTACCTTATTTAAAGCATTTTTTAGATTGGAACCATGGGTGTACAAATAAGACAAATCGCTCTAAATATATTTAGCTGTGCAATCTTTATTAATATATCTATCTATCTATCTATCTATCTATCTATCTATATATATATATATATATATATATATACAAATATACAGATATATATATATACATTTATATATATACATATATATATATACATATATATATATATATATATATATATATATATATATACATATATATATATACATATATATATATATATATACATATATATATATATATATACACATATATATATATATATATATATATATATATATATATACATATATATATATACATATATATATATATATGTATATATATATATATATATATATATATATATATATATATATATATATATATATATATATATATATATATATATATATGTTGTGTGTGTGTGTGTAATACAGATATTTTAAATTCCCCAATTAACGCACCCTTTTCTTTCATAAATCTTATTCCAAACTCTTATCTCATGTTAAATCGCGTCTTGTGACTAGATTAAATTCTACCCCACGCTATTAATATTAACAAAAAATGCAAGTACT